>CABFVX010005789.1:23677-46789 GCA_902151425.1 Timema shepardi
AAAATGGTTTTCCACTCTCCCTCCACGCAAATGCGGGTTAACTTCCTCTAATTCAACCTTCCCAATTCCTAATCCATTAGAGTAATTAGTACTTAAAGCGTATAACCCGAACGGGTAGTAATAAGCGGTGCTAAATATTATTATTATTATTAATACTTCTCCAGAAGTCTAGTCTTCTGGGAGAGTAGCACGTTAGACCATACGGACACCTAAGCAGGTATTTGTTTGTTTACATTTTACCATTATTGTTAGTGTTTTTAGGTATTGATAACATATATCTGAATTGACAATTTAATATCAAACGATTTGATGCAAGAATATGTCTTGGTGGCTTTTCTCTCCGTAATATAATGGTCTTTATGTGAATATTGGTTCTATATTCTATACGAAGGGTACAGATAGTGCTGCCATCTATTAAAAAATCATGAAACCTTTATAATACCCTTTAGATTATGGTTAAAATTGGTATTTGTCAATATTTAAATTAATTTTAAACAAATTATTTGCCGGGGTACTTCTGGGGTGTTTTTATGTTAGTCCTGTATTGTTTGACTCTCGAGAGCCCCTTCGGGGCTGGTGATCGTCGTCTTGTATCTTTTATATTCAATGTTTTATACATATTAAATGTCAAATTAAGTGTTACAAAAATAAAAACCCAAACAAACAAACAAACAAAAGTTGTCCTAGAAAATGTTTGTGAGGGGAATTTCTTCCTTTTTTCACTTGTTTCCTTAATCTGCAAAAATACACGGGTAAAAAAATAAATCGTGAATCTATTATTTACTACATTTGCTCCGTAGTTCTTAAAACCCATTAAAGGTGATAGCCCTTCTTAGTATATATTAATTATGAATCTATTAAAGTCACTCTCATTGGATGGCACGTGTAGGTTGGCGATTGGATCCCGGCTGTATACCAATATAGTGGTTGAAAAGTTTTACACTCTCCCTCCGCGAATATGTGTGAATATTTGCCCTAAATCAACGTTTGTTCATCCCCTACTTTAGCCTCATTAATTAGGGATATCCTGGATGGTTAGCAAGATGCCACGTAAAAACAAATAAATATTGTAGTCGGATTCGGAAGAGTATAAACAATTGAGATAAATGTAAAGTAACCCGCCTCGGTGGCGTAGTTGGCTAACGCGCTAATCGTGTTGAGCTCGACTGCTGAGGACGGGGAGATCGAGGTTCGAATCTCGGTTGGGTGAACTGGGGGTGGTTTTTCCTAAATAGTTTTCCACTCTCCCTCCACGCAAATGCGGGTTCACTTCCTCTAATTCAACCTTCCCAATCCCTAATCCATTAGAGTAATTAGTACTTAAAGCGTATAACCCGAACGGGTAGTAAGACGTGGTACTAAATATTATATTAAATGTAAAGTACCCGCTTCAATGACAAAACCGTCTAAGGCGTCGTGTTAGACTGGCCTGCTGATGATGAGAAGTTTGGGGCTCGAATCACAGTCACGTCTACTGAAGATAGTTTTTTTCTTCAATGGTTTCTCACTCTCTTTCCACGCAAATGTGGGTAGATTACCTCAAAATGCTTCCTTCCTAATCCCTACCATATAAGTGTGATTATCATACTATATATAGGAGTATGACCTGAACAGGTAGTAAGGTTTGGAGGTAAAAAAAAGTAAATTAGCTAATAACCGCAAAAGGCCATTTCCTAAATTTGCCAAAATTGACACCAACCGTATGAATGACGGCCGCGCAACAAATTACTTTCTAAATTACCACATGAAAGTAGATTTAGTGACCCTTTAGTAGTTTCAGATGAGTTTTTTCCTGTATGACTTACTCATAGCTTAAATTAGGTCTAGGTCCCCTAATTTTATTCGCGAGCACGTGTGCTAAGACGTCAACATTTATGGTCCATGTTGATGGTGATGAGAGAGTTTGATATTCAAATATAAGCTGGGTTCATCAAGTATTTTTTCCTTCTAAACACTGTTTCCTAGTCTCTCTCTCTCTCTATCTTTCCACGAAGATATAGATAGCCTACATTTATTCTAAATTATTCCTTTCTTGTTACTACCCCTTTAGTGAAAATGTGTGGATAGCCCGGATGGCGAATACGATTCAGTGAAAAAATAATTAATTTGTTCTCATATTCTGAAAATTGAAAAATGACACCTGGACACTGAAATTGAACCCGGGACCTTCGGCTTAGTACGCCAATGCCAATGCCAAGCCGAAGGTCCCGGGTTCGATTCCCGTGTCCAGGTGTCATTTTTCAATTTTCAGAATATGATATCTATGATGGACTATCCCCACATAAAATGCATTAACAATAGTTTCGGCTATTGTTCCATTAATTAATTTGTTGTTGTTACATATTTCCTTTATTTCTAGAACGCCCTTAAGCTAAGTTTACCCTGAAAGGTCTTATCTTCATCATCTTTGTGGATTACGATACGACCTTATCTTATAAACTACGTCATAGTGGGGCCATGTAAACTCGCTACCTTATCTTGATCATCTTTGTGGGCTACGAAGCTACGATACGACCTTATCTTATAAACTACGTCATAGTGGGGCCATGTAAACTCGATACCTTATCTTGATCATCTTTGTGGGCTACACTGACCATGTCTTCAAAACTACCCCATAGTAGAACGTTGCAACGTAAGCTTACTACCTTTAAATGTAAAAGAAGTTAACTTCTGTTTACAAGAGGGTCTATATTGCATTTGAGAAGAGTGTACGTGAGTTGAAAACACTTTAGACTGTCAAACAGATCGAGGGGAAGTTGTAACGGACGTAATCGACTGTGGTTATAGAGCGTTTAGAGGGCTTTGTTAAACATGGTTGGCCTCATTAGTTGGATATGCCGATAAAGTATACATCAGACGACCTCGCCTGTAAGCAAACAAATGACTGCGCTGACAAACAAAGAGAGAGACGACGCGCACGCGCGCGCAAATGGCCTGCGGGCTTGTAGCGAGCACTGTGTGAACTGCTTCGGCACTGTCAAGAGGATCGCGTTGGTTCCGTTGTGTTGCTTGAAATAAAGGTAGACTTCACCACAGGACGTCACACTGTTGCCTTTATAGTAAGTTCTACACCCACGGCCTAAAGTTATACGTGGTGGGAACATGGACTGAATTCCAGTCTCATCTAGTATTCTTTGCCGGCGATGGCGATGTGGGGTTCAAATCGCTTTTGGTGATTCCTAAGCGTTTTTCCACTCACAAGATATAAGCATATAACCTGACCGGGCTGTAAGATGTGGCAATATAAAACAAATAAATCAACCAATCTGCCTTATATATTATTATTATTATTATTATTATTATTATTAGCACCACGTCTTACTACCCATTAGGGTTATACGCACTTACGCTCATGTGTAATGGTAGGGTGATTGTGAAATGAAATGGAGGACCTACAGCTTAACGTGGAATCCGAACCACGGCGGAGGCCTGGCATTCCCCACATTCACAAGATGTCTTGTCAGAGGTGAGGGAAGGGTTTGGTAATCAGATAAATCTGGGCCGGGACCGAGGATTTAACCCCGGCCACCAGCACAGAAGTCTGACACCTTACCCCTAGACCGCCAGGTCACCGCCTTAAATATCTCACGTGGGAATGTGTTACTACCGTAGCGACCATAATATGTCCAAAATTAAATATTTAAGGACTAGCTAATTACCTGTTTTAATTTAAGGACTAGCTACTTACCTGTTCTTCGCACGAGATGGGTTTTATATTACAACCATGCTTTCATCTTGACATTATCTTAAGCCAATGAATCTACAGCACAAAGTTGGTCCAATGAAAATCCGATAAACAGGAGATGAGGAAACGGTAAAAAAGTAGAGTTTTTTAGTCGCCATCTTGAAACAAATGGTGGACGTAGACATAGAATTTGGATTATAATCGTAACGGAAAGCGATCAAGAAGTGGTACGTAGGAGTTTGGATACTTTGTAAAACGTTTCAAAGTCTGTGTAAAGTCTTGATGAACATTTTACAAATGATTTAAACTGAACCCGACAACACAGCTCGCTAACATACCACTTCTTGATCGCTTTCCATTACGACTCTGTCCCAACATGGCCGTAGTTTGAAAGCTCCATAACACGACCGTGCTTTTTCATTTAACTAGCTACTTAATACAACTTACCTCCAACCGAGGTGTCGCTATCTCGCTATTGCGGCAAAATGTTGAAACAGATTTTAAAATAAATACTTTCTATTTGACGTAACTTTGTGATAATTTGATTATAATAATGGTAGCTTTAATTTTACTTTAAAATAACAAATACTATTTTTTTCATCCTCAAGTGACTTTGCGATTACAATAGATATATTACATTAATTTAAATGTTGGCTTCAACCTGCACAACTTGGATTAGCATGTATATATAGCTGGACGTCCAAGTTATGTCCATATGGAATTTAACCACAATCGGTATTGTGGGTTACCTGCCTCGGTGGCGTAGTTGGCTAACGCGCTTGTCGTGTTGAGCTCGACTGCTGAGGACGGGGAGATCGAGGTTCGAATCTCGGTCGGCTGAACTGGGGTGGTTTTTTCCTAAATGGTTTTCCACTCTCTCTCCACGCAAATGCGGGTTCACTTCCTTTAATTCAACCTTCCCAATTCCTAATCCATTAGAGTAATTAGTACTTAAAGCGTATAATCCGATCGGGTAGTAAGACGCGGTGCTTATTATTATTATAGTGGGTTGTGAGTGGAAAAATAATAGATGAAAACCAACTCATTTTTTAAAATATAAATTAGCAGGATAATAGATTTATTGTCTTATAACCTTGTATCAGACATATCACAACCTATATAAATATTTAATAAACCTCTAAAGAGAAGATTTTCTTTCATCCATCATATGTGCAAGAATTTCCTCTCGACATTATCTATATTCGTTACCCCTCGACAAAATCCAGAAAAATAAGAAGATACATAATGAAAGTTAACTGATAACATGTTGCTGTTTAATCGAGTAAAATATTCAACACGAGAAGCAATTTGATCATGTATTGTTGTGTGTGATGGCGATCCGGGTATATACGAGAATATCTACCCTTCAACCCCCCACCCCGTCCTTTCTCTACCCCTTTAGACGTCCGATGCCCCCTGCTTCTGGTGCCAAAACTAATCCTCTGTGAAGGGACGCAACATGTTTATCTCTAGGGTTCGCTTCAAGTTGCGATGTCTGTCTGTCTGTCTATCTGTCGGGGCGTTGTTCTCTTCTCTATTTATCTCCCCAATATAATTTAATCACGAGGTACGGGGTTTATCATGAAAACAGTAATGAACGTAAAGAATCACCCCCTCACCCATCCCCCCCCTCTGTTGTATCTTCTCTATCAGGTTGGTTGGACTGCCCGCATGTCATAACTATTAGATTATAAGTTTTATTCGATGCTGTTGTAAAACGATGCTTGACTACACCGAAGCATATATTGTCCCTCTCATAAAAATAAAAATACATAACTTTTTATTTTTCTTTATATTGTTGTTCGAGTACGAAACGTAATTTTTAAACCTCTACATAAAATTTCGAATGAAAAAAAAACCCAACCAAACTATTTGGCGTACAATATTTCTATACTATTGTAGTCAATTAAAGTTAAGAATCTACTTTATGATTCGTTTTTATCTTCCTAAGCTACGTTTATACTTCCAAGGTTTTATTTTAATATTTAAATAAAGTTTTTTCTCTATACAAATTGTTTTAATTAATATTCAACGTATCAATTTAAAACAATATCAATGAATTTTTATTAAGAAGCTTCAACTTTTTAACCTATTTTTTTACCTTTACCTACTCTATGGCATTTTAAACTCAAGAGTTCATTGCCGTATTTATTTTATCTTTAAAAATAACACCATAAAAATATAAGTACAAATTTTGAAGAGTCATTTCTTGTAGACAAAGTAAGCGAGTATTTAAGAATTTGTACATGCTCTCAAAACATATTTTATACACACATGCAACCTTATTGATATATTGTTTAAACTGGCCTCACTTTATTTTCCTAGTTTATCTGCCCGTGCAAGCGACCATACATTTACATGCATGGGGTTTCTTTAGAATTATATATGGCGATTTAAGGGCAGTATTTTTTCAGTTTTCATAGAAAAACCTTTATTGGTCCAAATAAAACAAATATTGCTCCACTATAAATTATTATTATTATTATTAGCACCGCGTCTTACTACCCGTTCGGGTTATACGCACATACGTTAATGTGTAATGGTAGGGTGATTGTGATATGAAATGGAGGACCTACAGTTTAACGTGGAATCCGAACCACGGTGGAGGCCTAGGCATTCCCCACATTCACAAGATTTATTGTCAGAGGTGAAGGAAGGGTTTGGTAATCAAATAAATATGTGCCGGGACCGAGGATTTAACCCCGACCGCCAGCACAGAAGTCTGACACCTTACCCCTAGACCGCCAGGTCACCTCCACTATAAACATAGTGTAATTTTATTCAGCTGGAAATATCAACAGTTTTTGAATATCTTTCATTAGCATAACGACATTAGATGAGAAACATTTTAAAGAAAAAGAAAAAAAAAGTCATTAAATTCCAGGACACCCTCGTCAGATATTCAACAACAGTTGATATCACCATGTGAAGGAAATTAAACTATAATATGTTTCTACTGGAGCAATATTGAATTAATTTTGACTAAAATGTGTTTCGATAAAAAAATAATAATGCAAACATAATGTCCTTGACTCCCGTTCCCTATGCTTCGACCTTAAACCACTTCAATACACCGGGCAGGGATTCAGACCCTAACCTCCCTGTAACCAGCAAAACAAACTAATTGAGATTGACGCCAATGTTCAAGTTTCCACTTGTTTTGTATATTCATGTCTACTTGGTTTGGAAATGACCGAATTTATATCTTTAAATAAATGTGAATCAATAAAAATAATATTAGGTTTTTTCTAAAAAATGACATCGGGTTTGAATCACCAGGACCTTTGGCACAGCGCGTCGATACTATCTCTACCCCTTACCACTGAGATATACAAGTATCGTCCCGTTAAAGAGGTCATCCTTAATTCGTATTCATTCATCCGTCATTTTTAAATTTAGGAATATTTCTTAGCATTGCATCTTGCTTACCCGTTCAGGCTATACGCTTATGTAACAATATTAAGATGATGGTTTTAGGGAATATCGATGTTATGTTTAGAGTAATTGTACCCACATTTGCTTGGAGGGAGAGTTGAAACCCATTTTTAAAAAAACATCCTCGGTACACCTGACCGAGATTCAAACGTTTATCTTTCAGTCATCGGCAATCTAGTCTATTGTGGGAGTAAGCGCCTTAGACCATGCGGACACCGAAGCGTATTTTATGGAATTAATAATTGTAACGGCTTTATCCTTAACCCTAAAGATTATTCAGATCTTCTAAGCTTTGCTAGTTTTTTTTAACACTGCCTCATACTTTCTGTTAAGATTATACCCTATATACTAATTATGTTAATGGGCCAAGGATGAGGAAGGTTGATTTTCTAGAAAGTGTACCTGCATACACATGGAAGCAAAATATAAAACCTCATTATAGCTAACCGGGACTAGGGATATGTTATCAGAATAAAAGTCGATACGCTACTCATTAAAAGTATCGAAATAAAAATATCGATAACAGTAAGTATCGGTATCGAAATTTTAATCCAAATATCTTTTATCTACTAATAATATTTTCAACTTTTCATCAAAATTGTACTATCATATTTATTTAGACACTGAAAATTATAATGATTGGGCTCTACAAAAGTTTATTTTTGTTTAATTGGTGATGACCGTGCTAATATATAAAGGTAGGGGTAGAGTATACGGGTCGCCCACTTGCCTCGTCAGCTATCAGGATGTATTGATAAACAAATATGAAAGAACAGCGATGCATTATGATGAGCTAAAACAGATTGGATTCTAAAGTTGCTTCTTGCTTATCGTGCAGAAAATAGGTGAAAACTGAGATTTGAGAAGTGTCCTTTGTTCTTCCTCCAAAGTTCACCTTAGTAAACATTTTATATCAGCATCAGCGAAGATAGCAAAATAGTTGCTTCTTTAAATACCGATCTGATTCCGGAGTGTGAGTACTAATATCAGTAAAAGTATAGAAAAAAAGTATCAAATAAAAAAAATACTAGTATAAAAAGGAAAATATCTATATGAATACAGTATCGATACTTTTTTCACAACCCTAACAGGGAATCGAATCTCAATTTCCTCGCCTTCAACAGTCCAGCCGATTGCGAAGGAGACGCCTTGACCATGCGGTTACCGAAGTGGGGCTCCCATATTTTTTTTCCACATTTAATTGTACAAGTGTTTGATTTCTTCCATAATATTTCGTCGCTAGGTTGGAGAGTTGTATTTATTTGAGGCCTTGTTTAATCGCAGACATGCTCTACGAGTTATTTTGATCCTGTAAGACCAACCTCGGTGGCGTAGTTGGCTAACGCGCTTGTCGTGTTGAGCTCGACTGCTGAGGACGGGGAGATCGAGGTTCGAATATGTGGTCGGGTGAACTGGGAGTGGTTTTTTCCTAAATGGTTTTCCACTCTCCCTCCACGCAAATACGGGTCCACTTCCTCTAATTCAACCTTCCCAATTCCTAATCCATTAGCGTAACTAGTACTTAAAGCGTATAACCTGAACGGGTAGTAACACGTGGTGCTAAATAATAATAATAATAATAATCCTGTAAGTAGATATTCGCTGGAGATAAGTTCTTTGTTAGTTTCTTCTAGAAACCAATATCGCTACGAGTAGATACTATTCTCTCTCACCGACTATAGATGGCAGCAGCATCGTGCCTGTAGCTATCTACCCTTTCTCCGAATTTATAGGCGACCCGCATCGATGGACGCGTGGATAACGGCGTCACTTTAGTTTAGTCTAGTCTTGGTTTGGCAGTGATGGTGAGTTTGTTGACTTGACTCCAGGTCGTCTCTACTGAGTGGGGGTTTATTTTATCATGGATTTTAAACTCTTCATTTCAATTTAAATTATTCAATGTATTTATCTGTAAATTTGTGAAGTTAGTTTTATATTTAATCGTATATATTTAAGACTAGTTTTTATTTAAATTTTTAGGTATTTTATTTTTTGAAATTCTAAAGTCATTTTCTTATAACAGTTAGTTAATTTTTGATCATATTTAAGTCATTAAAATTCGTCCCTTTCTTATAAATAATGTTCACATACTGTTAATAACTTTGTGTAGAAATTCCATCTAAACATATCTATTGAAACAATACCTTATTTACTTTAGTACAAAATTTTTTTTTAGTAAAAACTGCAAAAAAAACCCCAACATATTTTAACTCTCTTTCCATCCAATCCAACCTTAAAATACTTCTTCCAAATTTGGTTTTCTTGTATTAGGCAATCTATATCCAATGACTAGTAATGGGGGAAAAAAATGTACTGATTAAATTAAGCCATAATTACCACGTCTATAATCTAATCAATTTTGCCGTGACCTAAAGAAAAACTAAAGTTTCGAAACAAAAAAACATGCTGTTTGTGAATAAAAAGTATTCTCTGTGTTCCAGTTCATGAATAAGATAAACCTCCACCCCTTTCCCTTTTCAGTTACCCGCCCAGAGGAGACGAGAACACTTCAGGACCATCCGAAACGCTGACATTGAAACAATGGTGTGACGTCATCAAGATGCTTGTATATGTCAGGATGGTTTTCTGTGTGTGAGCCATTGTTCGCTGCTCGTAGGGTCTGGACGTGGCAATCCCGCATCGCTTTCTTGTGTGTGTGTGTGACGTGTGATGTGCGTATGTAAGATGAAATACTATCTCACTGACAGAACGGGTTGAATTGAAAATATATATAATATATTTATATGTTTTTTTAACTCTTAAATTAACAAATGAAAGGAAAACCAACTTTTTTTTAAAGAATAGATATTCATATAGTTAGACACAATTTTGCCTTGAATAATAAATAAATACATTTTAATTGTATATGAATAGGGAAGCTTGGGAGATTGAAATAGGTGACGGATATAGATACATAAAATATAATAATTGTAAATCTGAAAAAATAATATTTATGGACAAGGAAATACCAGGTTTTAGGTTAGATTCCCGTGTTTATGTGTAATTTTTCAAATTTACGAATATCTAACACGTTTTATTTTAATTATAAAATCAGTGAGCCTTTAAAGATTATATAGAAAACTTTATATTAAATTTTCTTGATAAATTTTCTCATAATTTAGCGCAAACGTAAAAGTTTAACAAATTATGTAGCTTTCATTTAGCCTGTATATTCATTAAATTACGTTAAGGACACACAATTATGTCTAAACGTATATTGGTATCACTCAACCTTTAATTCGATTACTTAACAAAACCATCATATTACTGAGTGTTTAACATTGTAAAATAGATTTATTCATTCTGTTTATTAAGTATCTTTAATATCTGAAAAAACGAATGTAAAATAAAATGTATGGCTTCGTCTTTGGAGCGTTTGCTAGTCTATTTTATGGGCTATTAGAAAACGAAGTAAAACGCTGTATTCATTACTGAAATTTTTGTTCAAGCTTGTTTCTAAAATTTTAGTTTGTAAGGAATAGTTTATGTAATAAATATACGCTGGAAAATATATAATATATATATATATATATATATATATATATATATATATANATATATATATATATATATATATATATAATATATAAATTGATGAGTCTATTGATTTTTCTTAAATTCAAATTTCAATTAATGTTGTAACTATAGGAATTAGGTTATTGGGTGCTCTTCTTTTCAAAGATTAGTATATTTTGGAAAAATATATAATTTAGTGATAAACAGATAAATATATATAGCTCATTATAAATGGTATAGATTGTAAAATAAATGCTATAAAAATCTCTGGGTATTACAATTTTTACCATGCTTCTAAATAAAATAAAATAAGACACATTGTGAAGGAGGGGAGGGTTCTATCACCACTTCACCACTACTATTGGTAATGGCAATGGAAATGGTCACGAACAAAGTGACAGGGAATCTCGGGGTGGAAAGAATGATAGCCACGATGTTTGCTGATTACTTGATGGTATGGGGAGAGAAGGAAGAGGAAGTACAAGAACAGCTACAAGAATAGAATAAGGATAGCATTGCAAAGTGTGAAGTGATGGAAATGACAAAGAAGAAAGAGGATAAGGCCTAGTAAATATATAAAGGTGGATGGAGGAGAGCTGAGAAAAGTACAGAACGTAAAACATCTTGGAAGAATGATTGAGGTGAAAAGTGGACGTAGAGAGAATTTAATGAGAAGAGTACAACAGAGAAAGTTGTTCTGTATGTGTGTGTTACATGGAGAAAGAGAATTGCCCTTGATGTGTAAGAAAGTAATGTACAGGGCGTAATTTTTTTTTTTGCCCACTGTCACACATGCAGCAGAAACATGGACACGGAATGTAAGAGAGACTTGGAAAGTGGAGGCTATGGAAATGAAGTTTGTGAGGAGCATGTTAGCTTTCACGAGGAGAAACAGGATTAGGAACGAAGTTATCTGGGAATGAGAGTACATGAGATAGTAGAGGAAACACGACTGAGATGGTATGGACATGTAATGAGGATGGAGAGGGTTCCAAAGCAAATGATGGAAACAAAGTATGTAGGAAAAATACCATAACGAAGACCAATAAAGATATACGAGGAGCAGATAACAGAAAATGAGTGCAAGTGAGAGGATAAGAATGTAAGAAATTAAAGGAGGAAGAGTGATGGAACGATAGAGGAAAATGAAGGCATTCTACTAAATTGAACTGGTCACACTTGATAATGATAATAATTATGTGTATACTTGTATTGAAAATAATTTTTATCACACAGCTTTAATTATACTCCTATGTTTTTGACAGAGCTTTTCCAATAATAATACCTTTGATTATGTGGTATAAGACGTCATGATTACAACTTACTAGATCGTTCCATAACAAAGTCAAGGTTATAATCTTTGCAGGTTGGTTTAACACACGATATTTATCCGTGTTATTTTTTCATCTCTTCCCCGTGCTAATACAAGTACATAACCTTTAAACACCCTTATACTTCTTTATTCATGGATTAAGACAGTGAGTAAATCTTGCGTTACCCGCTTCAGTGGACAAATTGTCAAAGGTGTAGGTTGAGTGTTGGACTGGCCTGCTGATGATGGGGAGATCAGAGGGCTCAAATGTAAGTCGTGCTTACTGAGGGCGACTTTTTCCTAAATTATTCCCCCCCCCTCTTCTTCCATTAAAATGCGGGTAAATTGCATCTCAAACGCTTCCTTCGTCATTCTTTCCCCATTAAAGTAATTATATATTATATTAACTTTAACAGATAGTAAGACGTGGTGATTGAAATATTAATAATAATTTGGGAGTAAAAAGGTTGAACTGAGAATGATTTAAAAAAAAAAATTATCCACAGATGACAGGAAAATCTTCCCCATTTCGGTAAGATAGTGGCACACATTCTCCAAAGATATGGGTGAGATAGGTCACTGTTACCCTGAGCCAGCGCTCAATTAAGTGGATAGCTTAAGGCTATCCCGGGGAAGGTGTGCTTCTAACGGTAATACCAAGACATGGCGACTAGATTTCCTCCCCCTCTTCTTGTATCCTGACAGAGAGAGAGTGTGTGTGTGTGAGAGAGAGTGAGAGCATAGCGTCATGTTCAATTAGCAGAGTGTCGGTATAAATGTTTGGCTCTGAAACATAATTACCGGTGTTTTCGAGGCTGTTCGGCGATAAGAAGATTCTAGATGCTGTTCAGGATCAAATACAACCTGTGGTTCGTTATCACTACACTCGGCGCTACCGGCGCGCGCAGACACAGTCCTATTTTCATGCGACGTTCCTTAATTATCTGACAACCAGAAAAAAAAAGTTATTAGTGGCCGTAACCACAACGCTCATTCTAATTACAACAGTTTTTTGGATACAAAAAGATTACAATGCAATTACTATCTTCGGTAGTGTAATGCTCTAAGACTGGGGTCGCCAAATTCCAATTTTTTTTAGATGACAGGTGCTTTGGCACCAGGAAACTTAAGTGCTTTACATGATCAAAATGACAAAAAGGGTACACTAATACGTATAGTAAAAATTCAATAACGACTTTTTTTTATATAGAATCGCGTCTTACCACCCATTTTAGTTATATGCTTATGTAATAATTACGTTAATGGGTTAAGGATAGGGAAGATTGAATTTAGAGTAAGTGTACTCCTATTTGCGTGGAGAGAGAGAGAGAGTAGGGAACAATTTAAAAATTACTCTCAGTACATCCAACCAGGATTGAACCACGATTTCACGGTCACAGTCAATCTATCCTATTGCGAGAGTAGCACCTTAGACCATGCGGCCACCAAAGCGGAGGATAATGACAATTACATTTTACGAGTATGAAAGTTTGTAAAAAACGAAAAATCATCACATTTTCTGGTTTCGCCTTTGGCAAATGTACTCTATTCAAATTTGGAAAATTTGGCAATCTTGATTCAAGATGGTATTTTATAGTGTTAAAATACAATAAAGAGTTTTCTAAAATTACCTAATGTAACCGGATATAACAATGATGGCACCCAAGGGCTTAAAGGAGCGAAGTAATATAAACGCTAAACTAAGGCAGTTTTTCAAAGTGGGGTCCTCTGACCAATGATGGTACATAGAGGCCTCTCAAGTAGTCCGTATGATCCCAGAAAGTTTAGCAATGGTAATGAATTAATTAGTGTTGATCAGATATAATACAAGTATATGAATTTGCAAAAGATTAAATATGAAACGACTGAACTGTGCTATATTAATTTTTTGTTAGACCCAAGGCATTTAGAAAAGAAAGTCTGTACCAACCTTAAGTTAACATCTGAACCATTATTTATTAAAAAAAATAACATTTTGTTTGATTAATTTTTGTCTTATAATTTAAATATAGTCCTAAAACTGATTTGTTTGGAAATAAGTTTTTTTTTCTGAATAATTTTTGTCCTTCTCTATCCCCTATCCCCAGGGACCTGGTGGCCCCTCAGTGCGCATAACTAACATTTACTAGTTCTCCATCAACAAAACTTTAAGAAACAATGATCCAAGGCGTCCTTTCACAATAGACTGAAGTTCCGATGACGGGGAGATCGAGGATCGATTCCCAGTTAGCTGTACTTAGGTTTTATACTAATTGATTTTCCACTCTCCCCCCCATACAAATGCGGGTAGGCTAATATAAATTAAACCTTCCCCATTACTAACACATTATCGTAATTTGCACATATGCATACAACGCAAAGGGGTAGTTTGAAGTGGTTAAAAAAAACATCCCCTTGTTATTATCTTGCATTCGACATTAAATTGAATAATTACGCAAGGATAATCTCTCTTCTTCTGGTATATTATTATTATTATCAGCACCGCGTCTTACTACCCGTTCGGGTTATACGCACTTACGCTAATGTGTAATGGTAGGGTGATTGTGAGATGAAATGGAGGACCTACAGTTTAACGTGGGATCCGAACCACGGTGGAGGCCTGGCATTCCCCACATTCACAAGATGTCTTGTCAGAGGTGAAGGAAGGATTTGGTAATCAGATAAATCTGTGCCGGGATCGAGGATTGAACCCCGGCCGCCAGCACAGAAGTCTTCTGTTATAACCATAATTTATACACACTTATTAAATGTGCCAACTAAATAAACACATTACATGAACTAAATACCAACCTAACAAAAAGTTTGAAACCATCTTCGGTGGCTTCATAGTCTATGGCGCTAATCACGCTGTAGATGAGACTACCAATGACGCGGAGATCGAGGTTTGAATCCTGGTCCGATGTACTGAGTGTGGCTTTCCCTAAATGGGTTTCCGCTCTCCTTCAATGCAAATGCGTGTACATTTCCTTTAAATATAGCCTTAATAATCCCTATAACCATTAGCGTAATTTGTACATAAGTATACTATGTGTAACTCGAACGGGCAGTAAGACGCGGTGCTTAAACAGTTTGAAAGCAAAATATTTAGATATAATATAACTCGAGTAAAAAATTACTATCTTGGCTGCTTTCATTTCATAGTAATAGATTGCTTTATTTTCAGCTCAAAAGGATACTTAGCTAGCTCTTCGTATACCTCGTATTTTGAAACGCATCTTAGAATAGGCAATTAATGTCTAAAATATATATTTTTGTAAAGTCTCGTATTTATTCTCAAGCAACAGCCATACAACTCTTGGGGTAATTTATTTATAATCAAATTAGGAATACCGTGATATGTATCTTTTCTTGAATACTTTTATTTGTACATGCTTGTGTTTTTTAAAACGTATATTTTATAATAAAATGAAACTCATAATTAAAAAATGAAATGCATATAATATATTACAGATTTATACACAAAAACATAGTATTTTGAAACATGTTTAAACATGTAATATCAATCTTATGTACCATATAGTGCTACTAAACTCTATTAGTTACTTTAATGAGTTTGAAACCATGGCTAAGTTGTAAGTATGACAAGAGTAGTTTATAAGAAATGCAGCCCAATTTTCATGAAGCGATGATAGGAAAATCATAGTGATAAATAGAATCTGGAAAACCAGCTCCATTAAACCCGGTAGAGATTCAAACCTTAACTTCCCTGTCAACCACAATCGCGCTTGTTGCGAGTCTGATGTCTTGGAGTATATACCATTCACTTGGGCCTTTATTTACAAAAATAAACAAACCATGTAATATATTAATTAAAATCTATAATTTATTGTATTTCCATAACAGTTTGAAAAATAAGAGGTGACCTGGCGGTCTAGGGGTAAGGTGTCAGACTTCTATGCTGGCGGCCGGTGTTCAATCCCCGGTCCCGGCATAGATTTATCTGATTACCAAACCCTTCCTTCACCTCTGACAATACATCTTGTGAATGTGGGGAATGCCAGGCCTCCACCGTGGTTCGGAATCCACGTTAAACTGTAGGTCCTCCATTTCATCTCACAATCACCCTACCATTACACATTAGCGTAAGTGCGTATAACCCGAACGGGTAGTAAGACGCGNTATCCAGCAACCCCCCATCCCCCTTGGGAATATATCCAGCAGCTCTTCCTCCCCTGTGAACCTATACAGCAACCCTCTATCCACCCTTTGAACCTATCCAGCAACCCTGCATCCACCTTGTGAATATATCCAGCAACCCTCCATCCCCCTTGTGAACATATCCAGCAACCCCCCATCCCCCTTGGGAATATATCCAGCAGCTCTTCCTCCCCTGTGAACCTATACAGCAACCCTCTATCCACCCTTTGAACCTATCCAGCAACCCTGCATCCACCTTGTGAATATATCCAGCAACCCTCCATCCCCCTTGTGAACATATCCAGCAACCCCCCATCCCCCTTGGGAATATATCCAGCAGCTCTTCCTCCCCTGTGAACCTATACAGCAACCCTCTATCCACCCTTTGAACCTATCCAGCAACCCTGCATCCACCTTGTGAATATATCCAGCAACCCTCCATCCCCCTTGTGAACATATCCAGCAACCCCCCATCCCCCTTGGGAATATATCCAGCAGCTCTTCCTCCCCTGTGAACCTATACAGCAACCCTCTATCCACCCTTTGAACCTATCCAGCAACCCTGCATCCACCTTGTGAATATATCCAGCAACCCTGCATCCACCTTGTTAACATATCCAGCAACCCTCCATCCACCCTGTGAACATGTTGGCAATCCTCTATGAACACGGCGACCGACACACCAAAGAGGGCGCGCGCGCGCGTCATCTTCCATGTAGCGAGCAAGCGGTTGAACAACCCTGGCGGATATAATTCACGTCCCGCTACGGTGGCTCGCTCGGTGAAGTAAAGTTGCTCTTTCGCTTGCAATATCAGTTCCGACAGCGGGGCTCTCACGACTCAAAGAGGACAGGTTGTCTACGTTACAGCGAAAAAGGGGTAACCGCTTTGCTGAAAAGGTGGAAAAATGGTGAACACGCCACTGCGTTAGAAAGAGGGCGGCTTAAAAGGAGAGCAAAGGGAAGGGTAGGGTTGCTGTTATGCTGAAGTGAATTTATATTAAAAAAACTCTACAAGCAAGTTCACATTTGTTGACGATTACAAAAGTTACTACAATTTCAACGTCAAAACATACGTGGTTAGTATCGGTATATTTTGATAGATCATGTGAATATTTATAGAACACTAATTATGTAGTAACATTTTATCACTGTTAACCGTGGAAAAAAATTGTTCGTACTATCTATTATTAGTTCTGTTAACAGTAGGCCTCGCTACCTTAGTGTTTTATCGTTACTGGAATATTTAAGATTTCTTTTTGAATTTAAAATCGAAAGATCTATAATTTCGGTTGTAAGCTTATATTTTTATTTGGTAATCAGGTTAGATATAAAAAGTGAAGTTTCTATTCATTAGTGCTTTATATCCATAGATAACAGTTTTCTATGAGACTTAATACGTCGGTCTCAAAATATCTAAAAATTAAAAATAATACGCCCTAGGTGATTGGTAAATTGCCTAGAATTTTAGACCCACATAACTTTAGATAACCTCTTAAATGAGAAACTTGTTTTTTAGTGGCCACCATTGTAATGAAATAGATTTTCCTTTCGTAATAATTCCAATCAAAAAATTCCCACCCTTAATTTATTTCAAATTAATGAATAATTTAAAAATATAAATATTAATGAAAACCACATGTTAGAAAATCTTCTATTTTAAGGAAAAAAACTTTATAACCTAGGTCGGGAATAAAACATTGTACTCCTTGTTATTGGTAAACCAGTCATGGCAAGACTGATGCCTTTGTGCGTGTAAGACCGGCGATGCGGATGGGGTCCTACTTATGATATATAATTTAGAATTGTGGAAAAAAAAAATTGAATTCTCTTGTCCATAAAAATGGATTATTTTATTCTATTTAAATATACCTAGAAAAGTAAATGCGGGCTTGGTCTAATGTACCTTTAAAAAAAAATGCCTTTGTATCCTGTAAGGCTAGCGACGGTAACCCGCATCCCTTTAATTAGCAACACGGTAACTTTGTAAGGCAATTACTCTCCTCACATGAATAAATGATGAGATGACTAGTGTGTGCCACCCCCCCTTACCCTCCACCCTCTAAAAAATTCGTCACGTCCACCTTAATGACGTGAAGGGTATATATTTATAAATTTACTACGGAGTGACTCGCTTCGGTGGTCGAATATTTTTAGGCGAGATTTTTACAATAGACTGGACTTCCGATGACGGGGATGTAATTGGTTAGAATCTCGGTTGATCAAGTGTACTAAGGTGTGTTTTTCACCTCCACGAAACATGCGGGTGCACTTCCTCTAAAACATATATTAATCCTAGGTCGTCAGTATGAACATTCCGGTAGCCTGGATGAGTGGTAATACGTGGTACTACCCGGTTTGGTGGTCACGTGGTATAAGGCGCTACTCGTGCAACAGACTAGACTGCCAATTATAGGGAGATTGAGGTTCGAATTTTGGTCAGGTGTATTGAGGGTGGTTTTTCAAATTGGTTTTATACTATCCCTCCATGCAAAAAGCTGGTACACTTCCATTAAATATATACTTCCTAGTCTCTAGTACACTAGCGTAATTAGTAAAAACGTATAATCCTGGATGGATATGTGATGCGAAAATAAAAAGTACGTGGTACACAATTAAAAAAAATTAAATATTATTGTTAAATGAATTTAAAGGGCTACGATATTGAATTATACTCGAGATGTATAAAGTGAGCCCAAGAATAACTTAACTAACAATGCTGATTTATTATAAATTCAAATGTAAAAACTCTGCCCATGTCATTACGGAGCCCACTATACCACACACACACATACACACACATACACACATATATATATATATGGATTAGTGGCATCGTTCGTATCGCAAATTTAGGTGTGTCCCCGAAGTAACGTTTTCTACTGGGCCAAACTTAAAGTAATTGTTTTTTCAATATAATGCAAGCTAGAGGGAAACCTTAAAAAAAATCTCTTTTCCTGAGCTTAAGAACTGTGAAATGAGCAATTTAACACCACCCTACAACTTACTTTAACCCCACAATTTCCAAATCAATATAATAAAATACCAACTTATTTATATTTTTGAATTCACATTGAATCATTCTGATATGTAATAAACTCATTGGATATCAAATACACATGAGTTTAAGTGGAGATTCATTTGGTTTGCTATTAATACGTACTTGAAAGTTCAAATATAATAACAAAATTCATCAGCTTTACAGGAAATTATAACTATTTTGTACTTTAGAATGTTCCCTTCAAACTTGATTTGAAAAATTAATAAATAGTAAAATTAAAATATTGAAATCATGATATATAAGTAATACTACATTTGATACAGGGGTTGTATTGCAGGTTTCGCTACAACCAACACACGGGGAATTTCTTATTCATGTAACATCCTAACGTCTTGAGATTGAATACAATACTACATTTGATACAGTTGTGTATTGCGGGTTGCTCCAGCATCTAACCCAAGGGTCATTGATTACTCGTGTAACATTCTAACGCCGTGAGATAGAATACAATACTATTTTTGATACAGATATGTATTGCTGGTTGCTCCAGCATCTAACTCACGGGACATTGATTATTCATGTAACATTCTAACGCCGTGAGATAGAATACAATACTACATTTGATACAGTTGTGTATTGCGGGTTGTGCCATTATCTAACCCAAGGGTCATTGATTACTCGTGTAACATTCTAACGCCGTGAGATAGAATACAATACTACTTTTGATACAGTTGTGTATTGCAGGCTCAGCTACCCTTAAAACAAGGCGTACTGATAAAGATTATTTAAAATCCTATAAAATTTATTTAAAATCATAATTACTTGATAACAGAGCTCAAACCTACGATTTATATAGTTGTGTAATGATGAATTTATTGTTTTCATATACAAGGCAACTAAATGATTAATACATTAATGCGTGAATATTTGTTTTTATTTGTGCACTCCAAATAATTGCTACAACAAACCTTTCTTAAAGATTGGCTTGTATAAATTCTTATACATAATGTTGCTATTTTTTTTGTACATGGAGCAATCTGTTAATTATTTTTACTACTCTACATTATTTTTATTTGTAGACTAAATAAGCAATCTACATATGTTTTTACACGTTTGTCACATTTTGACACAACTGTTATTTAAGCTACGAAGAAGAAATGAGAAGGGCATAAAAAGAAAATGCACGCACATTAGGGCGAAGAAGCGTTGTGAAAACTCAAGTAGAATATCAGCCTTTTAAGCGACCAACCAAGATTTGAACCTTAACCTCCACGTCATCGGCAATTCATTCTATTGAGACACAAAGACTTAGATCACGTGTCTACCAGTATGAAGGCACGTGTAAAGAATTATATTAATGTGGATATTATAATTCTTATAAAAGTAATATATACTTTCCTTTCGAAAGAAGTTGTGTTACGGATTGTCATATCTCAGTAAATATATGTTGACCTCATGTGGGTTTGAACCTACAATCATTGGGTCATGAGGAGAGCGCTCTACCTCCCAGGCCACCGAGGTCGAGGGTAAGTCGTTGGTCCAAAATACGAGTATATAAACATAGTAAACGGTGGTTTTTGGCTCAAAACGTTGAGTTGAATATTTTATATATTTATAACAAATAGCCATTGCTTTAAACAGAAATAGCTCTCGCCTTAGAGTGGTATCACTCCACTGCTTAAAATTACCTTCCTCGTGGTTTACACCCCAGTTCTTCCTTCTTTCTATTTTCACCCAAATCTCCTCAAGCGAAAGTAACTGCGAATTTCAACAGTGGCAGGAAGATAGTAAAAAATAAAACCAATAGAAATAACTTTATTTTTATCTCCATAGATTTGGTTGTTATAGATTCTAGAAACAAAAAAAAAATCACTTTATTTACTGTTTGTATTGAATAGCTGAGGAATTTTTCCATGGGTTGACACAGAGCACACACTCGGAGCAGATTATTTATTAGTTGGTTTCCATTAAAATATCCTCTTGATTTTTCCATATAAAGTAAATACGTTTCTTTATAATTTTTTTTCATTCATTCACGTTAAAGAGAATGAAAGATATAAGAATACGCTTAGCTGTTGGACTACTTTTTATATTAATTTATCAAAGTTGAGACCTAATTTAATCAGCCTTAAAATATACCCAACACTTATGACAGAGCACAGAATTTGTAGTTTTTTATTCAACTTTTAGTAATCAAGAGATACATTCTTTATGTATTTTTTTAATTGAACCTTTATTTGTTGACCAAAATTATCGAGGCTTTGTTTTAACTGGACTATTTGGCATTTCGTGTTTCTTGCTCCGAGATAAATTGTCAAATGCTTAGACCAGTTTTAACAAAATTTGCCAGATACCTTCTTTGAACCAAGGCCAAACAACGTATATACTCTACATGGGTTTTGGTTCCAATTATCGGTTTCAAGATTGCGGCCGCTCAAATGGCTTTTAGTTTGATAGTTTCTCTTAAGATATTTGAATTTAAAGTTTTAAAAAGTCGATCGAGTTTTTAAAGTGTGTTATAAGAAAATATTTTACAATTTTTTGTGAGACTGATGTCTTAAATCACGTAAACCATTTAATTTTCTATAAATAATTTACTTTTCAATAGCCTTCTGTCTAATTTGATCATCAAAGGACAATTTTAACTTCAAAACCAAGGAGAAATTATGGTAGGTATTTCAACTTGAAATCTAAAGATAAATTTTAAAATTATGGTAAAAAATAGGAAGATTATACAATTATTAACATGACGTACTTATCATTTTTTGAATGACAGAAACGAGGTCTACTGTTGATATAATTACTTGTAATAAGTAATGTAATTATGAAGTCTCATTGGTTTGTTAGATATAGGGGCTATGTGACGTTATGAATAAACTCACAATAGTTAGTAATTTATTTTGGTGCTGCAAATAGTTGTTGGTTTTATAAATTAATATTTACGATATGTGCACTTATATTGACAGTAAAAATATTGGATTTATATAATTACAGTACTTGTACAATCATTGATCTATTTTAAAAACGTTCATTACTGTCAAGAATATACTATTTAAATATAGAGACCAAAAACTCAACTAGCTTCTAAATAATTTCCAGCTCTTTGGCGTAAAGTGCTGAAAAATACCTATCTATGATCTATGAAAGTTAGTAAAACGTAAGTATACTAAATTGACCAAAAAATCTATTCTTAGTATTAATGTATTTTAAAATAACAATAAAGTTTGGGTAACTATATTATACTAACTTTCGCATATAGGCCTATATGTACATATACATGATAAAGTTAGTGTAATATAATCGGGTGAAGACTGAACCATAGTGTAACCAATCAAGTTAAGATTTCTAACTTTCCGGGTATACAGAGTGTATATTATGTTTCATTGAACTATATAAACGAATACATTAGCATAGTAAAGATATGTGGAAATTAATATGTGATTCAATAGTCTCGACATCTCTTCACCTTTTCACCACGATATCTTAGATGGAGAGAGTTCTTTTTCTAGTTATATGGACAAAGGATAAGCATTATTACTAGATGAATTACAAACCATATAAAGTTACTATATCTGCGTTTTCCCGCGATATACGTTAAATAAGAGGTTTGAACTTGCCCTAACATACCAAATCAAACAAAAATGGAACGCAAAACTAACATTCATCTTAAAATACCAATATTGAAGATAAAAAATATATTGTTTAATTTAAATTCCAAATATATATCATACTTATGTGTTATATTTTACTGTACAATCATGTCAGTTGAAGATCATAAACTGTTACTTTATTTTGTTTTATTTATATAAATATATAAATTTTTGGTATGAAATCAGTTTTGATAATGCTTTCATAAGGATGGCGATAAACATATTCAAGTATCCCGCAAATACAGTAAGGATATAAATTGAGGTTTTGTTGAACGACATACAGTAAAAACACGCCTCGGTGGCGTAGTTGGTTAACGCGCTTGTCGTGTTGAAGCTCGACTGCTGAGGACGGGGAGATCGAGGTTCGAATCTCGGTC
>CABFVX010005790.1:9089-46759 GCA_902151425.1 Timema shepardi
GTTTATGAATTATTATCCACCAGGAAAAGCGAAGTGTTAAAGTCTTTAGTTCATAAACACAATAATATTAGCCTTCTTCTTTGATATTTAACACCGTAATTATCAAAAGACAATATTTTTGATCAACCACGTGTTAGGAGGTTAGACGATAGGTAACTTTCGTAGATCAGAAGATATAACTTTAGAGACAGATTATATTAAATATGCTGATTTAATTTCTGTCTCGCATAAAATCCCGAAAATATTAAATATTTTCTTGTAGCTGTTCAACCATTTGGTTGACACGCTACAGTTGGGGCACCATCTTTTGTATGCCAGTGTCATAGACCTCCGCCGCCAACTCTTTCAGCCACTTCTTCACAGCTTCCTCGACCCCCTGATTGTTGGAAAAAAATTTCCCACCCAAAAACTCCTTTAGTTTAGTGAAAAGGTGATAGTCCGAAGGCACCAAGTCGGGTTAATAGGGGGGGTGGGTGACAATATCCCATCCAAACGATGTCAGCAGCTCCTGTGAAACTCGCGCGGTGTGGGGCCTGCCGTTGTCATGCAGGAGGCTGACTCCCCAGGTCAGAATTCCCTTTCTGCGGTTCTGAATGGCTCTTCTGAGGTTTTTTTTAGGGTATTGCAGTAAGCCTCTGCATTAATGGTAGTCCCTTTAGGCATAAAATTCACCAAAAGGACCCCCTTACGGTCCCAAAAAACAGATGCCATTACTTTTCTGGTTGAATGGATTGTCTTGGACTTTTTAGTGGCTGGGGAAGATGAATGACGACACTGAAGTGATTGTCTTTTCGATTCTGCGGTGTAGTGACACACTCATGTCTCATCCCCCGTCACGATAGAGTCCAGAAAAGCTTCTCCCTCCTGTGCAAAACTATTCAAAGATTCACGCGCGGTGGTCACGCGATTTTGACGGTGCTCCGGTGTGAGCATTCTGGGCACCCATCTCGCACACAACTTCTTGTAACCAAGTTTTTACGACACAATATCACCAAGAAGGCTTCGAGAAATGTCAGGAAACTTTTCGTGAAGGTCGTCAAGCGTCACACGGCGGTCATTTCACACTTGTTCTTCAAATGTTAGCACAAGTTCGTCAGAAATCACTTATGGTCTCCCACTCCTTGCCTCGTCGTATCAGTACGGCCTTCTCTGAACAACCTAACCCACTTCGTGACATGTTGTCGACTCATCACATCACTACCATAAATTTCCACGATCTTCCGATGGATATTCGCGGTGGTATTGTTATGCAAAGTCAAAAAACAGATTACGGCGCGGATCTCGCATAGACACGAGGTGGCGAGAGCGCGCGAGGACCTCTCCATCCGAAGAATTTACTGTGACTGAACAAAATGGCCGACAAACACGCGGGATCAAACAAACTGAATGTTAAGATCCCCCCTACACGCCAGGTGCACCAAATTTGAAACAAAATTTTCCCCCGGCCTCAGGATCCCTTGTAACCTTACTTTCTGGATGACCCTCATACAATAAGGTCAAATACCTTTTAATAAGTGTCATACATGCAATTATTTTAATAGATACAAATTGTTTATTTTACTTCAATATAAATCTTGACCCAGGCATATTTCTTAAAAAATTCTTATCGTGTTCCCTTAGGGTTAATCGTTTTAAGTCTCTTACAACGACCAAAATATTCTTCTATAATATATAATTTGTATTTGTTTTAATGGTGTTTTTTAATACTAAGAAACTGCATAAGCTGAAAATTTTAAAATGACACCTGGACATTGGAATTTAACCCGGGACCTTTGTTTGTCTTATTTTGGCTTCGATTCCCGTGTCCAGGTGTAATTTTTCAATTTTCAGAATAAGATATCTAGATGGAGTAAGTCCTCACTAATAGCATACACAATAGCTTTGGCTATTTGATTCTTAAACTGCATAAGGCCAAAAAAAATAGAAATTAAAGTGCCTTTAAATTGCTTGGCAATGTATTTATTTATTAGTTCCTCTCGTTCTTATATTTGTAATCAATAGTTCAAATATGTTTATTTAATGACGATAACAGGAAACTGAGGAACTATCTGAAAATAAAGAATAAAGAGTGAAAGAAAAAGCATTTGTAAAAAAAATTAGTAGTTTACACATCTCACTAAATAAAGTGTATTTTTTGTATTTTCCTGAATAATATACTGAAAACATTCCTGATAAACTTATTATTTTTGTTTAGGCATGCACTATATAGTGTAGATACCATTTCAACTAATGCTTACAAATAACGGGACACACTACCTTAATAAACTTAAGAAATATCCCATTTTCATTCGACTTTATTATTCAAGATCCTAACCTTACCCCTTCCTGCAATCACTTGGAGTAAACGGATGAACTGTAAAAGTTACTGCATGAGATGATGACTCATATCTTTTACTTATTTATGTAATGGCCTGTTACAAGCAATCTCTTGAAGGAAATATCGCGTAACTAAAACCAAGAGAGCACTTCACAGATGGCCGAGCAGAAGGAGCTAGCTTGTGATTTACATTGCTGCATGGGCAGGTAGTCTCAATAATAGCTCATGGGGACGAGCAGATTTGTTCAAAGCCAGACTATGAATAAAATAATAAACTACTTGTACATGTATGTATCTTATTCCACAGGAAGTTTTAATACTATCTTAGGAGTTGTTATGTTTTATATAATTTATTTTAGTTATACCTTTAATATTTTAGCTTATTACTTTGGAACAACCGGCTGGTAATAACGTGTATCCCTCTTGAAGTAGCTAATAAACTTTTAAACATTTATATAATTCATCCATACCTGTCCCAGTTTGTATTAATATCAACCAATGGCAAAGGTCATTCACGGTAATTTAACATTTTATGACAATTAGAAAGGTACTTAAAATTTGTATTCACCCATCCTGCAAAGTATATTTGCCACCATGACGTACTGTACATTTTCATAAGTCTCCCAAGTGACAAAAATTATTTGTGAGTAAGGTGTATGCATACACATGCTGAAACATGTCAATTAGTGATTGATTCACATCCAGCATTACAAAGAACAAGGGAATGTCAATTTCAAGATAAGAATAGAATTCAATTTTTCAATCACCTTTATTCAATTTTTTATTCTCTACCCTTTTAGACAATTTCCTATCTTAACCTTATTACTCTGTCATATTTCATTATATTGTGTATTCAACTTTTACTTTGACTCATGTGTTATTATTACATGTGTCTTAATATGTTTGTCTTTTGATTATATGTTATTTAGACTCACATTTTTAAATATTTAATATTCTTTTAGATACTGTGAAGGGCAGTATTTTAACTTTTAAATTTGTCATCTGATCTAAGATTAATATCTTATACAACATTTTTTCCATCCTACATTTATAAGTATTGCCTTTGCATCACTTTTAATATTTTAACTCTATTATTCAATTCTTTATATTGTGATTTGACTCATTTGTTAATATGTAATATTCGCTTAGATATTAAGGACAGTAATTTTACTTAAATTTTCAATATCTTAGATTCAGTACCATCCACAACATATTTTTTATCCTACATTTATAAATATTCTTTACATTGAATTATATTATTATAATTACGATTAAATATTGTTTCCTTACTACAACTCATTATGTTTTTCAAAAACCTATAATAATGGATTGAGATTTTTTTTAGGATTGACATTAAGACAATTTTGTAGTGATCAATTATTATGTGTTGCGCTTAAGTCAGCATTCATATTATCCGTGGCACTATCAATATGAGAAAGAGAGGATGATAATGTTGGAAATCATCTACATATAGATGATGTTGAAAATGTTGCAAACAACTAGGGAGGTCATTTATAAACATTGAGAAAAGAAGTGGGCCAAGGACCGAACCTTGTGGCACTCCAGATGTCACCGAACGCCATGTTGACCGATTGTCACCTATCATGACACATTGTTGGCGGTGATTTACGTATGACTACATCCCTTGGAAAGTTTGTTTGTAATTTAGCAAGAATAATATAGCGGTTAATGCTGTCGAAAGCTTTGTTAAAGTCTAGCATCGTCAGTTGCCTTCTATCAATGGCTAGTCTTTATCATCTGTTACATTTATGAGTGCTGTGATGTGATCTAAACCAAGATTGGTATTTGTCTAGCAGCTTGTGATAATTTATGAAGCTTTAGATTTGTCTTTGTACGATATATTTAAAGGCTTTTGATAGCTAAGTAAGTATGCTTATAGGTCTATGATCTGTTACTGGTATTATCAGTACGCTAGAATTTCTATAAGCGAGTTTGAAAGGGCCTACTAATTTTGACTAGAAAGGTATTTCCACACACCTTCCAGGGTTCCTTTACCTGCCGCAATTGACATGAGACCAACGGCTTTACTTTCCCTTCAAATGAAGTTGTGCTACATTTAATTTGGAACTGATTTTGAGATATGAAAGAATTAGTGTTTGCTGTTAGTCTAATGTTTATCTTTTGGATAAATCAATAAATAACTATTCTTTGTAGTGTATTTAAATATAACCTTTTTTTACAAGTCATGTTATTTTACTATTCCAAACAGTTTTGTGGAGTCAATTTTTTGAATATATTTATAACTATGAGAGTGCCGGATAACTCGTCAGAATGACCGACATTATTCTCTAAACAAATTTACCCGCACCAGTGGTCCCATAGTCAAAGGCGTAACTCTTTTTCAATAGATTGGTTTTCTCGTTCCAAGTTCACTGAGGGTAGGTGACCACATGCGATTTTTGATTAATTTTCATTCCTCGTGCTGATTCGGGTGTACTTCTTATCAATCTACCCTATTCCATCTTTATTATGTTTACAAATAGTGGTTTAAACACCTTAATATAACGAGTAGAGATAGATAGACTTGCTTATAGGAAACGTACCCGCATTAGCGTGGGTAGAGAATTGAGAATCCCCCTTGTGGACTTGTCAGAGACTCTAACTCTAACCTCAGCCTCTTCTGTGAGTTATACAAGAATGTTGTAAGATGTGTAACTTATGGGCCACACTGTATGAAATGATTATAACTATTTCCACCATCATACCTGGACTTGGTCTGCTCTTGCACTCAGAGAATCACTCTCGGCAAAGAGTATATCCCGGGAATTCTTCCCTTAAGTTTGGCGGGTTCCTATTAATGGCGACACCGGGACCAAGTTTTAACTCTCTTCCCCCCTCTCTCTTCTTATCCCCTCCCCGCAATCCCCATACATTCGAGTTTCTCCTCTTACACACCGCCATTCAAGGTACTTTCGATTCGAGCGTCACAAAGTTTAGAGGTCCGGACCCAGCTACAAATTATTTAAAAAGCGTTCAGACTTAGTTTCCTACTTTCCCCTTTGCTATTTTTTTAAACTTTTTATGGGCTACTTTTCTCATTTATCATTAGTTGCTAGGGAGTGAGCACGCCCCCCTTTATAGCGGGAGTTCTTGTTGGAGGAAGGGATTAAGGAACTTTTACTAACAAGCGAAACAGCCTTAACTGAAAATAAAATATGAATGAGTTCAAGTTTCACGAACAAGTAAGATTTTAAATTTAGTGTGTCGTCACCAGGCTTACAGGATAATAATTGGTGATTAGGATCGACAAAGTTTGCTCAGTACCATCACGCGTTCAGTTCTGATACGAGGAATTGTTTCGAATCCCGGCTGACTGCATCAATAGCTATTTCTATTTATTTGATCATGATTGTAGCTTTCTCATTGTATAAGGTAATAACAGAATGACTTTCACTTTGATTGCCAGGAAATAGACTATCATTTTTACTCGCAGAAAGTTAGGGTTCAGCCAGACTGACAAGCGAGTGAGCGCATAATTAGCAGACCCTAGTTCATTAGAGAAGATGTCTCTGTCGAAGACACTTGGTACATCTCTGCTCTTCAAAAATTCTTACAAGAAATGGCCACTTCTTCCCAAAGTTTGTCTGTAAGATCCCGTCTTCTGAAATTCGCATGGTCTTCCCTCCACAAAGCTGGTCTTGACTGAACCTCGCCATGTTCACTAATCTATAAACACGCACCCTCTGAATACTTAGAAACACCTAGGACGGTATGCGAGAACGTAGTGAATGCTTAGTGGACCAGTTGTGTGATCCTGAGTACACTATCGCTCCACCTTTTAACCTATGATGACGCAAGCAAACCCACGTAGCATCCACTTCCTCCCGTGACGTAATTTTGAGGGGGGGGTCAAGTAGCCAGTGACGAGACGATTCGGTAACATTGCAAATATTTTTAAAGTACTGAAGTGCTTTAAAATCAAATTAGCCGCATTTGTGGTGGAATGGTGCGTTGCACTCGATAGCTTTTGACTGGGAGGCAAAGGTTCGAATCTTTGCTCAGTGAACTGAAGGTGATTTTTAAAATGTATTTATTGTTGTGGTTTTTTCATACTCTCTCCAAACTAATGGTGATTATTATTTGTAAAGGCCTACTTTGATTATAATACTGAAGTATTTTAACATATCGGGCTTACATATATACAGTATATTATTTATGGTCTTACCAATTAAATTAGGCCATTAATAGCAAATGTGTGATAGAACCAGTTCTATCTTTCAAGTGCGCGCGCTCGGTCGCTCCAGTGTGGCCACCTCCCATTACAACCAATGTGTTCTATTTTATATTTTAGTAGCTCGCGCGCTCGCTCTGGCTGTACCCTTACCTTAAATCCTCATTTTTACTCGCAGGGAATAGACCCTCACTTCACTCGCAGAGAATAGACCCTCACTTCACTCGCAGAGAATAGACCCTCACTTTACTCGCAGGGAATAGACCCTCACTTCACTCGCAGAGAATAGACCCTCACTTCACTCGCAGAGAATAGACCCTCACTTCACTCGCAGAAGAATAGACCCTCACTTCACTCGCAGGGAATAGACCCTCACTTCACTCGCAGAGAATAGACCCTCACTTCACTCGCAGGGAATAGACTCTTCACTTTTACCCGCAGAGAATAGACCCTCACTTCACTCGCAGGGAATAGACTCTTCACTTTTACCCGCAGTTGACTTGCTGGCCTGCTGATGACGTGGAGATTGAAATTAGAATCCCAATCAGGTCTATCAAGGGTGGGTTTTTTCTAGATGGTTTTCCCCTCTCCTACACAAATTCGGGTTGATTGCATCTAAATTGCTTCCTTTCTCATCCATATCCATTAGAGTAATCATCATAATGTTTATAACCTGAACAAGTTGTAGGAGGCTGCGATAAAAAGTAAAAATAAAAAATAAAGTAGATAATATCAAAGTAGTCTCGAATGGTCAGATTCAAGTCAATAAAAATAAAGATTGAAACGATTCTTTTATAGCGAGCAATTTTTTTTTATATAAAAGGCCTTATAAAAAAATACATACTTTTTTTGCAATAAACATTGAGAACGTTTTCTTTAATAGTTATTTTAGTATTATTTCATAGGTCATGACAATATCCATCAAAAGTGACAGCTGCAGATCACATGACTTGACGTATGGACATGTGAGAGTAGATCTAGTCATTTTCTAGCCGTCAGCTTATCCCATACAAAGAATATTCGGATGCAGTGGCCACAGTGGTGTGTTTTGGAATGTTGCAAAGGAAGCAGACCTTGTTAAAACTGTACCTGTGATGCGTTCTCGCCCACGTGGGCCCTATTTGACCAATCATACATATGCTCTGTTCTGCGTGCTTCACACAGGAATGTATTCCCCTCGTTACCTGATCAATGAGTGTTTTATTGAGGTGTGTGAACAATCAAAAGATACAGTTTAACTAGTGCTGTTTACCCTGGAAACAACTCACGACACGCCACTGTTGCAGCCCATACCTCTCAATACTAGGTATAGTGACGTCATAGAGATGCTAGTTCCCCCTAGCAGGGCAGTCCTCATCCCCCCCTCCCCCTGTTAAATGGGTGAGTGGGACTGGCGGGGGAAATGAACTAGACTGCAAGCGACTCAAATGAGCCGGACCCCGGGTTCATAAACCAAATAGAGCACACGCTTAGCTACTTATTTACCATGGCACGAATGAAGAAGATGGGACTGCATTTTTACTATGGGGCTGGTTAAGGGGAGGATAGAATTGCTAATACAGGCGAAATGAAAAACTATATTTTTCTCCTTCTCTTTATGAAGTATTCTTTTGGAGGTAATCCATAAGCCACGTAATGCTGTTCTAATGTAGGTGTTACATGGGGGAGAGGTTTACATCACAGTGCTACGTAACACAGATCCTATACCTGAATTATAATGTTGAGAAAATATTTTCAGTGTTCATGTTTTCACCATCAAGCATAGTGCACACTAGGAAACATTTTGTAAACTGTTTGTAAACAAATAATCATGTTTCCCAAGAATGAAACATGTTTCTTGTCGTCCATTTCAAACACTGTTTACCAACATTACCGGCGACAAACCACGTGGGACAGTTTTCTTCTGCTGTTCACAGAGATTACACCAGTTCCTGGTTTGTCATTTGTCATGTCGTGGTCAACAGAAAATACACTAGGACTTATAGAGATATATATTACAAACACATTGTTGTGGGATATGACATCCGTGGACTAAAAAAAACGGGGTGTTTATTATGAAATGAGCGAAAAGTACTCATTTGGTACGAATGAAGTAGGGATGGAAGTTATAATGACCCTTAACGTGCAATTTAGAAACGAGCACACTAATTTTGTAAGCACAAGCCATATTAGCATCCTCCCCGGAATAAATGTTTAATCTAACTGAACTCTGGACGGGAAACCGTGTTTCATCACTGTAGTCTGTACGAGAAACAATATTTTTTAAACTATTTCCAAACATTCTGTCTCCCATGTTTGCCAACTGTTGGCAAACTAGGAAACAGTCTCGGATCATAGCTGGCAAACTATGTTTCCGAGTGCGTACTAGTCCTTAGGCGTCAGTAAACATTCTTAGATTAACTTCTGATTCTTAGTTGTATTGTACAGAATCTGAGTCCATATTTAGGTGTCACAAAATCTTTCTTGTGAAATGATGATATTCACTCTTGATGTGAAGAGTTAGGTAACAACATAGGTTGAGGGGAAGAGGGCAGGCCAAATGTGTTCTTGGTGTCACATGGTGAGTAGGAGTTGAGGGGGAGGGGGAGCCCTTGTCTTGACTTTTAATAAGCTGGATTGACGGTGGGGTTTGAATCTCGACTGGATGCACTGATTGCAAAAATAAATTTTGTATTTTTCTTATGTTTTAAGCTATTTTTTAAATGGTTTTATTTTTACTTTTTATATTAAATTATTGTCATTACTGGTAAAAATACCCCATAAATTTTCAGAAAAAATTAAAAATAATTGCATGGGATTGATCACTATCGTTTTCCCTTTTCCTTTTCACGCGAATGTGAGGGAACTTCCTCTTAATATACTTTCCTAATCCTTACTCCTAAGATCGTGTCATTAATAAACTTAGTGTTAAAAGTGTCGATTAAAATCACATTTTTAAAAATATTATTCAAAGGATGTAGACTTACCTAGCTGGCTATCTGTAAAACTTTAAAAAATATTGTGGAAACCCTTCCATTTGTCTGTAGACAAATGTTCATGCAAGTTATATATATATACATTATATATATTTATACATTATATATATATAACTGTGTCTTACTACCCAATCGGCTTATTGACGTATATATGCATTTATTAATAAGGCTAATGTGTTAGGGATGATAAAGGTAGAATTTAGAGGGCTGATATCCGAATTTGTGTGGAGGAAGATAGGGACGCCATTTAGGAGGGAAAAAACCTCAATACACATTGCTGGGATTTGAGCCCCGACCTTCCTACTACTGTCGAACCAGACTAGAAAGTTAAGTTAAAAATATATTCTTATTTTATAATTAAAAAATAATTCTCAGATACTACTCATTTTGAACCAAATATTATAATTATATTTTTGAAAAAAAATCAATTTTTTTAAAAGTTGTCATCAGTAAACTACCCTTAAAGTTTGACTTTAGAGAAAGTGTACCCGGATCTTCGTGTAGGCAGAGGGGAAAACCATTTAGATAAAAAAAATCTCAATACACCCGAACGGGATTCAAAACAGGATCTCCCCGTCATCGGCACACATTAGCCACCCAAAAGCAATAGAAGCGATTCCATTTTTCCTCTCACACTAGCGTATCGACTACAACGCTTTGTGGTTGAGCTGAAATTTTTATCAGGATTTTCCCATTTCTCTAGTTTCACCCTCCCTTCTTTCCACAGAATGTGATTCTCACAATTATATAACCTTGAGGCGCGCCGGGGCAGTAATGCATGCGTATCATCTCCTCTTTGGTATTCAATCTTTTCTTCTGTAATTAAAAGTCCGACATCCACGCACTGGCCTCAAACGAAATACACCTACATATTAATTCAACCTTTCACCTTTTCTCGTAAATTTAAAGGTCTAATACCTGCTGTAACATACGGATACGTTTACCCCTGTAGCAAGTACACTCCGCTTACCATGTAAGGTAAAACGCATTCCTTCCGCGTTTCTACTATGGCGTAGCTTATAATATAGGACCATAGTGTAATGCACCAAGGAAATTCTTCTGATTCCTTTCAGGGTAAGCCAAGTGTTCATTTCTTTAGAAACAGATTTTTCCATCATACGAAAATAATTCTGTATAAAGCTACAGTAAAAACAAAACTAAATATTTGTTTGGACCGTATCCAGATATTTGGAAATTATTACAATAGGCCTACACACATGAATAATATATTAGTTAAATGGTTACCAAAAAATGAGTAAGGCGTTAACCAAACGATATGTGTTTACAATTTGTTGATCCTAACTAACCCTACCTCTATTTGTATCATAAAACGCATTGGTATTCGTATAAAAACACACACCTAAGATATATATATATGTTTAATAAAAGAATTATATTATTATTGTTGTTATTGATATCGGTGGTCTTGGGGTAAAGTTCTCGCCTCAGGATCCGATTTTCGTGGGTTCAAAACCAGTTGGATTATACGTGGCCCAAATGTAATACATCCGTATTTCTATAATGTTTTAAAAATAAAATAATTTTGGCCAAAAGGAACAAAGTAATGTTTCAATAGTTTTGTTATTTATAATTATTATAATAAACACAACAGTTCTTGAAAATTGGTCACAGACATTGCAGAATTTTATCAAGACTTTTCTATACACTTACCAGCTTCTAGGGCATTGTTAGCAAACGCGCTAGTTTCATGATGAGCTAGACTACCTAGGATGGGGAGATTGTGGTTCAAATTTTTCTCTGGTGTACTGAGGTTTTTTCCTCAATGATTTTCCACTCTCCCTCCACGCAAATGCGGATTCACTTCCTTTATATTCAACCTTCCCAAATCCTAGCCCATTTGCGTAATTAATACTTAAGCGTATGACCCAAACGTGTAGTAAGCTGCGATTCTAAATATATAAGTATCTATGCACTTAATAAATGTGTGTTCAAATTCCACTATGCTCATGAGTAATAACATAGATCCAAGAAATGATGAGATTACTTTGCGTAGAAAATTTAACCAAACGTATCTTCTGAAACAATATTTTATTTATTATGTCTAAGAAAAATATTTTGTTGTAAATTTGTAAAAATTCTGAGCTTATCTCGCGTCCCTTTACACCCGAAAATAATAAGCGTAGTGACATTAGGCCTATATCGGTAACACCATTTAGAAAGTCAGTAAATAAATAAAGTAGACCTTACCTTTACCTTCACCGTAAAATGTATCAGTCCTACCGTGACGGATTACACTACGGCCCTATCTCACAAACAATACCATAGTAAAACAATTCAAGGTAAGATTGCTACATTACGGGGTAAACGAAGGCTAAATAAATGTGCATGCGAAAACTTTATTCATTATCGAGTAACATTTAGTAGAGGAGACTTCAAATATTGGCAGATCTTGTTTCTGAGTTCTCATTGTCGCTGCCCATAGTCGTGAAAGTGACAGGGCGAGGAGGGGATACAGCTGCATCCACCTGAAAATAGAAGGTGATCAACATATTCAAACACCTTTGACTCCCGAATTTGACCCAGGCGTTACAACCCCTTTCCAAAGATACCCGGCAAAGCCAATACTGTTGGCCTACCGATTGTTCTATGTGTTCCTCCCTGGGTCATTAGTTTCTTGGACATCCTGATCATATAGAAATATTAACTCTGCTTATATTTTCAATACATGCCTGGGATTAGTATTCAGATACGAACTTCCACGAGCCCTTCCTCCATTGATTGGAGACCGATGCCTTGGCGTTCTCGACCTTTGTAGGGTTGGTGTGTTTGTTTTATTTCACTCTAAATCTATACTAGACAACTCTTTCTCTCTCTAGTCGTACATCATCGCCCGGCAAATATCGTGGAGTGTTTCCATCACCGCCTGCGGCGGATAGCGCGTAGCCTCATCTGCGCTTGCGCGGCTCGATAAAAGGGGCTCCATAGCAATCAGTGGGCGGCTAGAGGGGAGGGGGAGAGAGGAGAGCTATTACGACCAGCCCTCGGGATACGGATCACTACCGTGGCTATTTTCTATCTTCATTCACAAAGCGGCTTACTACGAGCATCGGTGTCGTGATTATTACCGGACTGATTTTTATTCCTTACACACACCATGTGACAAGGGGGGATAGGGCTTCGAATCCCAGTGGGTGTGTTGAACTTTTTTCCTAGTTGGTACACCACGCTCCTGCCACACAATTGTGGGTACATTTGATCTATATTCCACCTTACTCCTATTTATCCTACTAGAGTAGTTAAAAGTTGATAGCAGTAAATCACCCTGCTAGAAAAACATTTTATATACTAAATTTATAAAAATTAATAAAAATAATTTATGAGGATTGTGATTAGTTAAGCTTAGATAAATTTGAGTATAATTATTTTAAAAGTAGTGAACTAAATTTAAGAACATATATTATATCTTTCACATTCTAAATCTTTAAAAATTAATTCATAAGGATTTTAATAAGTTTTTCAACGTTATTTTAACTATATTTCGGGATAAGTTTTCGTTCCAGAAAATATTTTCTGTGTAAAGCCACTGGTACACAAAGTACAAGGTAGGAAGAACCTTCAAAAAGACTATTTTATCATTTTCGATACAATCTATCAAAAGTGGCAGATGCAAATAACGTGGTAGTGAATATGTGGTGGACGTGGGAAGTGTAAATAAGTAAAGAGCCTTGGAAAACTAAAATGTGTTTACACGACGAATTTAGGAAGACATAGAATTCTAGAAACCTTATTAGAACCATTTCTTTAAAAATAAATGTACTCGTAAGATATTTGAAACAAAAAACTATAAAAATATATTTTTTCCTACCCCCTTGGAAATTATTGGTTTATAAAAATATATTTAATTTAAAAGTGTTTTATTTTTGATTGTCTTATAACTTTTCAATGATAAATAATTTCGTATTTCAAAGCTTTGCATGGATAGTATCAACATTGTTGATATCCGTCTATGTAAACAACCCTCCAAGTCATTTTATCGGGAAAATTAGTTGCGTCATTTTGTTTGTAATATTAAAAAGTGTCTCGATATAAATTTTATTCAAAAACTTTATAGATTATTTAAAAACTTTTGAAAGCTACCCTTAACTTTAGGGTTGGATAGATAATTCCAAACACTCCGATGCAGCTAGTGGTACGCAAGCAGACACGACAAAACTAACATTTTCCCCTCAATTTGAGGAACTTATTTCTGTATCGCAACAGTAATGGCTCGTCTACAACAACACACCCGCTGGTCGGACTCGCAAATACGCAATCGCAAGCATACTCGTAATTACGCTTTCACCTAATACAGAATAGCCTGTCTACAATGAAAAGTCGTAAGACCTAATCTCAACCAATAGAAATTAAGACAAATTAACCACTTAGTAAAATAATATATATACCAGAGACCCAATCATAGATGACGCGTCCATAAAATAATGATACCTAATAACAATCTAAGAAAAGATTGTTCTTGTACGGTGGTTGTTTTTTGTCCTAAAAAGGAGGATATTCTTTAACAATTGATTCAATTAAAATATCGTCGAAATCAATTGTACAAACAAACCACGCCACGCCAAGAAGAATAGAACAATCCAAAGCAAAGAGCATACTAACACCATGGGTCATAGATGACTACAAAAATCAGAGTCATATTAAAGTTTTCAATTAATAAAATATAAGTATTAAATAAATATGTTTATGATTAAATATATATCATTTTTATTGATATTTATAAAATGTAATATTTAATTTCTCGCTACCTTACAAGTAAAGAAAGTATTGTGATCGTCAAAAATATCGAACTCAAGATTTTGTTGAATGTTGACGTTTCATGACCCCCCAATTCCAAAAGAGTGTTTTTTGCAATGCCGTCTATGTGAGTAATCCTACTAATCTGACTAATATGATAAATGTGAAAGTTTGTGTGTGTTGGATGTTTGTTATTCAATCACGCCAAAACTGTTCACCGGATTCAAATGAAACTATGTACGTTGGTAGAAAATAGTACTATTCCCAACCTTTGATTTTACATTGATTTTACAATACTAATGTTTAACTTTTCGTATACATTCATTTTACAAGACTTATGTTTAAACTTTTCGTATGTAAGATATATTATATATTATATTTCGTGGTAAAAGAAATGTATATTATTTAAGTTATCAATTATTAATTTAATTTTTTTTAAACAGTTTAGTTGAAAATTAAAAGATTTTATCAATTTTTGCGGGTGAAGCCGCGATGGGTAAAAGCTATTTAAATATAAATCGCTCTCAAAAGGTTTATGCTATTTTCCTTAAACCTCTTAGTAGAAACGTTTGTACATCAATGGTTTATCTTAATTTTAGACTCACTAGTCAGTATTTAGATTTTTTATTGGTCAAATTTATAAATAATAAATTTAATAGCAATGTGATGGCCTGAATATTTGCAACACCTAATAAAATATTGAAAATTTTAACTGGAAGTTGGAATTTGAATACAAAGTGTTGACCCTTGTGGACCCAACATTGATATTTTTTATCGGTCCAAACATACAAATGAGGACATAATTTCTTTAAAAACAAAATTATAAAATTTAAAACCGGGACTAAAATAAAGGTTTTACATAAGTATATTGCAATTTATGCTTGGGTTTGCTTGTGCATATTATTTTGTTTCACATTACGAGTTTTGAGTAAATATCTCCATTTTTAAACATTTTTAAGTTCATTCAAAACTTTAACAGTTTCAAAATTCTATAAAAATGAAACATCTCGACTTCTCACTATTTCCTCTTTTCTGGATCCCAAATTCGATTTGCCTTTGATTCTGTGGAGTATCTCACAAAAATACCTGACTTGGATCTTGGATCAAACTTTCCTTTTTTTCGGAGCTTTATTCAGCATACAAACTGTAGTGAGACGCGGTGCTAAATATTATTATTAATGGTTTTCTTTTCAAAAATACACCAATAGATGGTATTAAATGCATTAAAATAATGTATTTTTTAATAAACCTGTGCCTTAGCTAAGAAATGGGACCTTACATTAATTTTGGGGTGATATTTTGTGGTTGTGACTTTAACATCTAATAATGACCCAAGGAATAGAATGGGCCTACTACTCATAATACAATAAATCCTGATAGCTCAAAATTACAAGATTTTCCTGAAGAAAGTACACCAACTGGTTTGTCGTATGAGTGGAAGACATATTCGTTTGAAAATATACGACCATACAGCTCAAACAAGTCAAAAGATCTTTTATGCCCTAAACCTACAGAAGCTAGTCTGGTTATATAATTATAAGACACAAAAGGTGACAATGAGGACATATATGGACCAGGGCCATTTAGGAAAGGAAGTAAAAAGGTTGCCCGCACCATCACAACTACCATTAGGGGCAGGGGAAAACCTAAGGGGAAGGAATAATGGATCATCCATCACCTATTGAAGATTGTATTATTACTATAGAACAATAATAAGAATGTTTATAATACGTATGCAATGTTGTACAATATGGATACTATTTAAAAATAAATAAATAAATTTATGGTATTAATAAAGACATACACACACAAACATGTAACATGAAATTATTGGCTAAATTTTTTTATGAGGATCTTTTTTCCTGATAAAAGCATGTTACTTGTAAATAACCCGCTTTAAAATTCCCTTAATACTTCCTCAATTTTCATCATACAACTGTTTCAGATTCATATTTGTAATCAGCATGAAAAACTAGACTAGGTGAGTGCAATTTCAATTAAAATGATGGCACCATATAACATGTACTTAGATTTAAATATTAGTAAACTTTAACTTCCATTTTATCAAAACTACTGTTTCTTAAATTTCAAATGTAAGTATTAATACATTTTTGATAGTTGAAGATAGAATAAATCTAAAAACAACATTTTATTCCATGGAAATTTCTGTATAAAGAAATGTTAATATTTTATTTTCAGTCTGGGGAAGATAAGGTTCCTTTTTATGTGCACTATCATATATTTCAAGATAATAGGGAAGAAATTATATATGTTTTTTGAGTTTTAACATAGTTATGTTTTTATACATCAATTTATTGTCTTTTCGTGTCACTTTCAATGTCTTTATGCCATTGAAAATAATATTTCCTAGTGTACTAACTTTTACAATTTCATAAATTTCCTTTCTCTGAAATGAAGGCATTATTAAACTATTTACAATTTGAATTGAGCCATTCATTACATTTCGTAATATTAATCAATTTTTTTATTTTTAAATACTCATAAAATACGTAAATAAGGGGTGGCACACTATAATGGTTCAAAACTGAACCAGTCCTTAAGTGGTACACTCCTCAGAAAATTCTCGCCATCCCTGCTCTAGAGAATACACAGTTTGTTTTTTGTATACCTTTTTAATTACCAAGAATTTAGTAAAATATGTTTTCTAATTGTCACCATCGTTTTATAATAGAGCGTTAGTTTTATTACATTGTCACAGTGACGTGGTGTGACAACACAAACCGACACTGAGCTTGTTTGGAGAGAATAACGAGTTGGTCAAGTTACTACCGAAACATAATTAACTGACAGAGGTCGCGCGCGGCTCGTGTCCAAACATTGCGAGGGAACCCACTGCTTCTATTCAAATTTTGAACAAGGTAGTTTTAATATGACATTACACACGTGACGTCGGACACACGGTCTAAATATCAGGCTCTCTTGGGGAGGTCGAGGTTTCGATCCCGGCTGGGAGTACTTAGTATGTGTTTTTAATAAATGATGTTCCCCTCCCTCTCCTTTAATACAAATGTATCTACATTCCCTCTACGTTATAACTGCCTCATCCATACCTTGCGTACAGTAGCGTCCAGCCCGAATTGGTAGTAAGACTATGTTGTTGTTTTTTCTAATGACACGATACCTCGCAAATGTTCGAGCTCAACATAGTTACAGCTAATGTATAGTAGTTTACGGGCGTTGCCTACCTGTGACGTACCGGCAAGTCTAAATACTGTAGGATGTCTCATGTTTATTTACTTACGTTTTATTTTGCGAGTTTTAAAGCTATAACATTGAAATAAAAAGAATACATTCTTAAATAATTCTGAACATAATCCTAGAATGTCACAAAACTATTTATTTGATCTTAAAGTAGTGCTTAACACTTTTTTTTAATTATATACAACTCAGGATATTTGGGATATTCATGAAAATGGCCTGTAGTAATCTTCCGGCCAGAATGTAGATTACAAATGTTGGTAGAAGTATATGCCTATTTAAAACCAGATTTTTTTAATGCGAGTTAATTGCTCTACAGGTGCAAATAGAAGAGTGAATGTGTATGTTCGACAGAGGAAGAAGGAAAGTGTTATCAGCAGATAAGCAAGATAACCCTCAGGGTGAACTCATTTTCTTTTTACTCCTTCTCTTTTGTACATTGATGTCGCTTGTTGTTGCTTCGATGCATCAATTAAAATGCAGCCCGCTTAGCATAATAACTTTGAAATCACCAAGCAGGCAACTTCATTAACTGAATTTCATTGAAATCCTTCAAACGCTTTATCTTCAATAAGTCTCCAACGGGAAATCAGGGAGATTACTACAAATTGTGACATTTGCCGAGGAAGCAACTGGTGCTGACGGAAAATCCGACATCCACGTCTTCTGCTCTGTCGTAATGTGCCAATGAAATGTTTTGTTCCCCACAAGTGAGAGTAAAAGGGGGGTTGGGAGGAGTTCTGTGTTCTGGGCAATTAGCATCATGTAGCCTGCTAATTGCTCCGCACTACAGGACAATTTCCTTTTAGACTTCCCGTTCTTCCTTTGGAAAAGGGCACAGCGCTTATAATGTGACAACGCTCTAATTAAGTTCTAAGCCTATACTCTACTTCTCTGCATGAAATGTAGAGAAGGTTATTATTGTTTGATGTTTGCTTGTATATGTGATTTTGAGGGGGTAAAACGATGTTTATAAATGGATTCATCAGAAACAAGGCTAATTTTTTCTTAAAGCGATGAAGATTTATCTTTTACCCCGTTTCACTCACCTGATCCATAAGCATTTAATCACATTAATGGTAGGACTGATAAAGTAGAATTTAGTAAAAATATACCTAAATTTACGTGGAGAGAAAGTGCGAGATCATATAGTAAATACTACCTGACTAGTATTCGAACCTCACCCTAAATAATTAGGTAAAACAAAAACAAAAAATAGATAGCCTGATTAGCTAATTAAAAACCTGTTAAATCCTTACACCTATATTTTTTTAATTATAGTTGATTTAGCACAATCGAGGTAGAGCCCATATTTCATTCTTTTATTAATTACGAATAATATGAAAAACTCTCTAACACCTATAGTTTTACTAAAATCATTTAATTTGAAGGTCTAAGCTTAAGGAAAACGTAAATAGCTTGACATATCCAACGTTATTATGTCTCATGCTAACTGAATCGGTAGATAAGTGGACTAATCGTCAAGCTCATCTAGTATTGTTGGCAGAAGTGATATATAATACCAGCTTAGTGGAAAACTTATTAGGAAAAACTACCTTAGTAGGCCTACATCTAATCCGACACCTTAGCTAAGGGTCCCGGGCTCGATACCTGGCATGGCCAAAAAATTTATCATTGATGAAATACAGGTTTAACCTTTCACATTTATAAATTAATGGCAGCGGACCGGATTTTGTGCCTGTACTATAGTCTTAAGTTATACTAAAAGGCATATGAAGCTACGACAGGTCTATATGGCTTGAATAGGCTGGAAACAGTAATGGATGTACAGTAAGTGGACCTACATCCTCTGACCATTCAATCACCAGCAAACCAAACAAGACGAAACTGACCCCTTTGTCCATGTGCTTACCGATACGAGTAGAAAATAGAACTACAACTTTGAACCTTTATTCAAAGTTAATTGTCAACAAGAAATAATTATAATAAACATTAACATAAAACAAACTATCCTCACTGTTCATACAACAAAATAAAATTTACAAATGTGTATTTAATTAATAGAACCTTTCTAGAAACTATATAAAAACATTAATTACGATTTAAATACTGAGATTATAATAGGTATTCCGCCCTTTGTTTAATGATTTGTCCGATAAAAGCCCCCGGCTTACAGTGTAGTATTCATTCCAATCAATAATACCCAACAAGACTGATTAAAACAAGATAGAGCTTTCTATTGTTACATTAACTTATAATTAAATCACAATAAGCTACTGCTTACTTTTCGTAATGTCTCACAACCTAGGCAAGCTATCTGCATCTAGCTATACTAGCGGGATAAGGAAAGTATAAGTAAGAAAATAAGTGGTGACCGCATTTGCGTGGATATAGTGTGGAAAACCATTTAGGAAATGTTACCTCAGTACATACACAACTGGGATTCAATCCCCGACCTCGTCATCACCGTCAAATTAGAACTAGATTAACTTGACGTTCGTTCCACGTGCCCGACGTTGCAGGTAAGACATAAATCTAGTCTAGTCACGAGTAATGACGATGCCGCTTTAGTAAATTTGAATCTATTTTGCGAGGCGGGTTGCATATTTACCTGGCACACTAAGCACGCTAGCACGACTCCAATGTATGACATAGGAAAACAGGAAATAAAATTAACAGTTAACCCTACGAGGCCTCTTGTTAACTTTCTGATAACACTTTCCCCGGACACCTGCTTCGGGGGTCGTGTGGTCTAACTCTCTTCTCTCGTGTGGGACCGGACCATTGGTTCCCCTCCCAACTGTGGTTTGCGAGCCCTCTGGGGGTTCGCGAAATATTTGAAGGGGTCCGCCAAAATACTGCATTACTTTAATTAAATCTTATGTCCAAGTCATTTTTATAATTGTTGTCAAATGTGTTTCCTTAAATTGATATCTTCCGGGGGTTTGGTTTCTTTTCATGTGAGAAAACAACTTTTAGCATAATTATGTGCTGACGAATTGCACATATATGGTGCGCAAACTCGGCAGTTTTTGTGAACTGATCAATGTCGAACAAAGAGAACAGATTTGGTACACTTCCTCACATGCCAGAATTCTTCAAATTATGCCAACTCCGCAAATATCACATTCCAAAATGTTGTATTTCCTCAACGTTTATAAATGCAAGAATAGGGTTGCATTGCTTGATGATTCATTATAAGATCCGTGGGCTGCACAAAATCATGGGGGTCTGATTTAGAGTGTCAAAATTAAATCACGGAAAGCATTTTAATGTTTGTTTCCTTTTTTCCAAACTAGTTTTTGTCAAAATGAAGAAGAGTAGTTGATACCTTGTGTTTATGTGTCCTGTATTCAATGATGTTGCAGGATCTCCAGCGGACAAGGCTGACCTTGAGGTGGGGGATGAGATTCTTGAGGTGAATGGGAAGAGTTTGGAGGATGCAACCCACACTGAAGTCATCTCCCACATCCATCAGGTGAGCTCTCTTTCTCTTAGAGATGAATAACCAGCTATTGTAGAGGAAAGAATTTCGGCAAGCAATCAAAAGGGACTACTACGTAAGCTAGTTTAAAAGCTCGAATGAATTTAAAAAATTACACGTGTATATGAGAATTGAACCCGGGACCTTTATCTTAGCGCATCAATGGTCTATCATTGGGCTATCCGATGATAATCCCGAGATAAGAGTCATTATTCACTCATATTTTAAAGGAGAGTCTATTATAGACGTGTGACTATTATCGGTTGAAGATCTATCATTGATACCATAGCCATCAAAGACTGGGCTGTCTCTTTATGCTGACATACACTGTACGTTCCAGGAGAATCAAAGTGGAAGAATGCAACGCTATACAAATTAAGTATGTATGAAAGACCAAGCGTCCATCACAGACTCAAATGCCGATGCATTTCCTCTAAATTAAACCTTTCTAGTCCCTAACACATTAGAGTAATTAGTACATAGGCGTATAACCCAGTAAGACGCGGTACTAAAAAAACACAAACAAATTAAAAACTGAAAAATATATAGCACATATGCTATATATATATATATAAAATATATATATATATATTTTTCTTACTATAGGTAAAGTAACCTTAGGTGTTTCATTTATTTTTAAATTATAATAGTCAGGTTTATTTGACTAATTATATTTATAAATATCAAATATTAAAAGCATTGATTAAAAAGCTCATGATGCATAGATATTCTATAACCAAACTAAATATTAATGACGCTTATATTTACAGAACACTTTTCATAGGAAGAGTATTTTAGAAAATACTTTTTTTTAACATCGATAACATTTTACTATATTATTCATGTTATTGTATAGGTTTCTTACACCCATTACTGTAGCCATCCTGTGACCTGGGTCAGTTTTTCATTCAAGCCATATATTTTCCACTACGGGCTGGCTAGGCCTGTCGTAGCTTCATATGTCTTATAATCTAACTTGAGACTAGAAGAGGCACAACATCCAGTTTTCGGCCGTTCATTTATCAATATGAAAGGGTAACCCAACATTTCATCAGTGATACATTTTTCGGCCATGCCGGGAATCAAACCCAGCTCAGCTCAGTTGGCAGACACGTTACCGACTGAGCTGCGGTTTAGGATCATTATTTTATAGGTATGTATTGGTAATGCCTACCAAATATAACAGCTAAGCTCATGACTAGACGTATGAATACACGAAAGTAAATATAGGCCTGGTAACTTTTATAAATGTTAATAATACCCTTTATATTTTATTATTTATTTATTATTATTCTAGTCGTTCTCTAACAAATCTATATTTCGTGTTTGTTTTTTCAGATTTAAATAGCCTTAAAGTCCGTTTTTTTAATAAAAGAATGTGAATGAATGCCAAATTTAAAAAATATTATTCAAACAGTTTAGTTTATTAGGTAGTACACAGAAAGTACAGTTTGTTTATCAAAACCTTGAGATAACGCTTATTTATTTTTTACCATATGATGTTTATACTTCGCGTGTATATGACAAAACCTCGCTTCTAAACCCGCGCGCTGTATTTTGCCAGTTGAGATACAACACACCTTGCGGCCGCCACTTAGTCGGCCTAATTAGTCCCACGCGCTGCAAGAAGGGCGCATATCACCTTCGGTCTATTTGTGTGGTTTAATACTTCTTCCTAAATCACAGCTCGAAGATTAGTTTGATGTGATTTATATTATTCATCCGACGGTAGGGCGTGCATTCAGCCTTCCGGCTGGTTAGTGCTGCCTGCACCATCTGGTAGGTTTACAATTCACTAAGGGAGTTGCCTTCTACACTGAATTTCTATGAACGAGCGCGGTAGGGTCTGCCAATTTTAACGGGAAAGGTATTTTGACACACCTTCCAGGGTTCCTTTGAATGCCACAATCGACACGGGACCGACGGCTATACTTCTCCTCCGAAGTAAGTGGCGTTGTGTTTAATTGCTCAAGAAAGACCCGTCAACTTCATCTGGGTTTGAACCCACGAACATCGGGTCCTGAGTCAAGCGCTTTACCCCAAGATCACTGAGGCTTCATTACAGTACTAGCCTGCCATAAATAGCTACCGACTCAAACTAGTCTCATTTTCATAGGAAGAAACTTATCTGACATAAGGGTTACTAGATCTGCTTTAATGTCAAGTAATGTGATCCGAAACTCTCACTATTAATAGATATTATAAATGCCTATAAAACAATACTAGCATAATAGTTTAGTAAAATGTTATCAATTTTGACCGCAATAAAGTTTGTGGTTGCTAAAAGTTTCTTCTACTTCTATTAGGTAATGAAACAAGATTGTGGGAGGGGGGGGGGATTTAAATTAATGACCAGGACTTGAGATACTTTTTGTATTAGGTGTAATCTTTGGTTTAGGTGCACGTTTTTAACCATTCAATTATACTACTAACATAATTTGATAACAAAAGCTGCAACCCGGCGGTCATTTAATCACTGAGAAAGACCCGCGTCGATAAAAACTTGGAATAAACATTAAGCTAGTCTAGTCTGGTTTGCCATGATGAGGGGAGGTTTGGGTTCGATACCCGGATGTGTATACCAAGGCTAGTTTTTCTTAAATTATTTCTTCTTCCATGCCAATGTGATTATATTTCTTCTTAATTCCGCTTTCCTCCTCCCCAGTCCTCGAACGTAGTTAAATGCGGCTATCTCGACCGGGTGGTATACAAAACTACATTTGTCAAATGGAACACTTTAATTTCCCCATTGATAAGAAAGAAAGTGCAACACCAGTTGAACAATAGTAGATGTTCGTGGGAAGAACGTCTTAGAATATACTAACATTGTATATTCCTGGCCACATAGATTACATTTTATTATTTTATAAGTGTCATTTTACAAATATTGTTATTATATATTATTTTATTAGAGTTATTTCATTTATTGATATTTTCTACTGTCCGACAGCTTAGTTCAGTCAGTAGTGTGTCTCTCTATTGAACTAAGGGTCCTGGATTCGATTTCCAGCATGGCTGAAAAATATATAATTGGTGAAATATTGGTTTACTCTTTCACGTTGATAAATTAACGGTCGGGGACGGTATGTTGTGCCAGTTCTAGTCTTAAATTAGATTATAAAGCATATGTAGATATGACAGGTATAGCAAGCAGGTATTGGAAAATACATGGCTCGAATATAAAACTGACCCAGGCCACAGGCCAGAAACAGTCATGGATGTAAAAAAAACAGATATTTTCTTCTATTGTATTAATGTTGTTTTATACGTTTTGGTAATATACACCGTTTTAATAGTGTTATTCCATAGGTATTGATATTATCTATCAAAATTGACAGCTTCAGATTACATTCCTTGATGTATGAATACTTTAAACCAGATATATCGACTCTTCTGGTTGTCAGGTAAGGAAGGCCCCTCCTATGAAAAGTGTACCCTAGGATGGTAGCTTACAATATGGATGAAAACCCATGAATCCTGTCGTAGTGTTACACGACAGCGCACACCTAACTCTCTCGTTCTTCATTCGTTCAAACCCTCCCCCACTTATAAGGAAATATTAATTTTCTTTCTTTCCACTTGGAGTCATGCTAATCTGAGTAACTGCAGAGGTGCACAAGGTTAACTGGTGAACTCAGGTTCGAACCCGAGGAGGGACTAAAGTAATAACCATTTTGCCCGACGAGGTTGAATCAGCTGCAGTGAGCCAGCCTTGAACCGGGAGTTTGGGATTCTACTCAAACCTCAGCAAGGCCCACTCAAAGTGTTTTTATTCAAGTGTCATTTTTCGCTTTGGTTTTCCTATCCTGTATCCAGGCGCCCTTAATATTCAACTTATTTATCCTTGTGTTTAAATTATAATCAGTCCTGATTTTAAGCCATGACTCCCTTGCCACTGGGGGAGCTGACACGCCTGATTACTCATTCTGTATGCACACCTATACGGGTATCTTTAAAATTAATTTGGTCCCCGGTCATTCCAAACAGCTGCTAAGACTTATTCCACTTTTATAAAATTAAGATGGTTCGTGGCCCACTTCAGTGGTCAAATGGTGTGAGTCATCACTCTGGGAATAGAGGTAGATTGGGGTTCGAACCTTGGTCGGATGAACTGAGGGTGTTTTATCTCAAATTATTTCCCACTGTATAGCACCACACAAATGCGGTTACACTTCCTCTAAATTAAATTAAATGTTTAGTTTTAATACCCAGAGCTTATAGTGTGTAATCTTGTGTTTTGTTTTTTCTGTGCTGCACCTGTTTTCAGTCGATTTTGCAACTAGGTGTTCATAATTATTGCTCGTTTAATTGCTAAGTAGCGTTTTCGAAAAAGAAATGGCGTGACAACTGTTTTACTTCAACAGGCGACGTCATTAAGCTAACTGTCAGGGGTCGGGTCTGACTTGGATAATCAATGGAGCCCCTGTCTTCCTATAAATGAAGGGAAGGAAGCTTTTATAGGGTTGGTATGACCTGGGCACGTATAAAAGTAGTATAATTTTTAGTATTTATTTTATTAGTACGTCTAACACCAAGACTATTAGCAGCTTAATATATTGGGGAAGGTGTGAGGTTGATAATTGCAGAGTAAGTGCAACCACTTTAGCTGAGCTTTGAGGAATGATAGAAACCACAGGTAAAAATCACGTAGAAAATAGCCTTAATCCACCAGGACATACACACGGGTCGTTTGGACCAGGTTGTTCATAGGACGTTAGGCCAATCTGGTACTATCCTAGCTTATATACACGGGTCATTTGGACCAGGTTGTTCATAGGACGTTTGGCCAATCTGGTACTGTCCTAGCTTATATACACGTGTCGTTTGGACCAGGTTGTTTATAGGACGTTTGGCTAATCTGGTACTATCCTAGCTGATATACACGTGTCGTTTGGACCAGGTTGTTTATAGGACGTTTGGCTAATCTGGTACTGTCCTAGCTTATATACACGTGTCGTTTGGACCAGGTTGTTCATAGGACGTTTGGCCAATCTGGTACTATCATAGCTTATATACACGTGTCGTTTGGACCAGGTTGTTCATAGGACGTTAGGCCAATCTGGTACTATCCTAGCTTATATACACGGGTCGTTTGGACCAGGTTGTTCATAGGACGTTAGGCCAATCTGGTACTATCTTAGCTTATATACACGTGTCGTTTGGACCAGGTTTTTCATAGGACGTTTGGCCAATCTGGTACAATCCTAGCTTATATACACGTGTCGTTTGGACTAGGTTGTTCATAGGACGTTTGGCCAATCTGGTACTATCCTAGATTATATACACGTGTCGTTTGGACTAGGTTGTTTATAGGACGTTTGGCCAATCTGGTACTATCCTAGCTTATATACACGGGTCGTTTGGACCCGGTTGTTTATAGGACGTTAGGCCAATCTGGTACTATCTTAGCTGATATACACGTGTCGTTTGGAACAGGTTGTTTATAGGACGTTTGGCCAATCTGGTACTATCCTAGCTGATATACACGGGTCGTTTGGACCAGGCTGTTCATAGAACCTTTTTGGCGCAAATGTGAAAGCACCTGTTTTTTCCTACCTTGTATGTTTGTTGACTTCTAACTCGCGTTTTTATGGCCAATGTCTAGTCACCTGTATTTACTTTATGCTAGGTTAGGTTTGTGAAACTTAAATAGAATCGTCTTATCTTTAGCCTATATTAGATTATAATAGGTGAGATATGTAAAAATTGAAGGAATTCACTTTATGTCTATCTTACGTTAGGATAGGTCTGCATAAATGAAAGGAATAATTCTGTCCATCCTTAGTCCATACGTCATATCTCGGTTGGTCCAAACAACCTTCCATTTACCTGCTAATACTGCGCCAAACGTCTTGTATAAATTGCTCCAATCGGGTCGCTTTTTTAGAGGGATGTGCCGAACTTCCTATGATCTATTTAAAATACAGTCTATCTCCTCGTAATCTGGATATGGTCTATTACGATCCTAATGTTTTACAGTCCTTGTGGTCACAGTTAGGGATATATTTAAAAATACATAATCTAGTGCTAAGTGTTCTGGCTGATAGCCACTAGCGCATCATCCAGATATAGTTTGGTACTAACAAATATTTTGTTATAGTTAAAAAAAAACGTTACTAAGACAATTTTCATATATTTTTACTTGAGCTCACGTGATCTGGATACGTCACTTTTGATGGATAGTATTAATGCCTATTAAATAATATTAATTATATATAAAAATAATAACAAATTAGACTGCTTAAAAAAGCTTATATTTTCTAAAAGTTTATTGCTATCAGAATCCTACTATATATAAGCTTATTATTTGATATGATGAAGGTAAGTCAAAAGAAAATGTAGTTGTATTGACCTGGAGATAATGTATAGTATTTTAAAATGTAATAAAAAAACATGTATCTGGATCAGAGCCAAGCACGCTTGAACCCAACTCTGTCGGTTGGTTGATAGTATTCCCGTTCTTCGCGTCTTTCTACCCAGCTAGGATCAGGCTGACGCCTCTGTCCGCGTTTCCACCGGTGCGTTCCAGTTAGTTTGTTGGTGACACCAAGTAAACTCTTTCTAACCTACAGGTCAATAATTATGCTCATTTCTTTTTACTTAAACTGATTATTATGATAAGTTTATTCTAAATTGAATTTTCTATTTTGCAAAATAATAAACTTTCCCTTCCAAATAACGCCTGCCAGCTATTTGATGCAATTTACAACACATTACTGTCTGAACTATAGAATACCCAGATTTTATTAAGGGTGAGTGTACTGTTTGTTCATTTTTGTCGATTACTGGCATGCAAAAGACACAAGATAGGATAAGATAAATTAAGTCTGGCTGAATATTTAGTTTTAAATTTAAATTTTAAAACACTTTGCTAACAAATGACAAATTAAATAAAACATAAGATAAGTAAATCTTTGTATAAAGTTGTATACAATAATATTATACTATTCATTAAACTCCATTTTGTTTGTTTTTTGTGACTAAATGCTACGTTTATTTGAAGAAACATACCTTCATGCTGTGGTATTTATTATGGAAGTTGCAGCTCTGAGGCGTCAGAGTCACTAAAACAATCCTCAACAACCTTTGAATTTTCTGTTGCTGATCCTATTAAAAATATACCATTTATTTGAGAAAAGCTAGCTATATTAGACAATATGTACTTTTATCTCAAAACTGCGATATTTCACGGAAAACTTCACCAAAAACTATCAACTTCAAACTAAACGTTATTTTATTTTTAAATTATAAAACTTTAAATGCAAGTTTTTTTTAATCCTATAGCAATATGATGATACCTTTCACCTTAAATTTGGGCTTAACTATATTTTGAAATAACAAAGCACTTTTTAAATAACGCAGGACTACTGGACGTCTGCAACACGTTTCAGCGCTCCGGTAGCCGGCCCCCTTAAACAACCTTTTCATTTTTTGTCGGCGTGCATTATATTTCAAATAATCCCTCTGGATTAGTAAGTATTGGTAAAAATCTTTATAATTTTATCTATGTCCATAAAAAAATATCCTATACCTTAACTCAGTTGGTAGCGTGTCTGTTTACTGAGTTAAGGGTTTCGAGTTTGGTTCCTGGCATGGCTGAAAAATGAATCATTGGGGAAATGTGGATTTACCCTTTCACAGTAATTAATTAACGGCTGAGAACTGTATACTGTGTTTGTCCTAGTCTTGAGTTAGACTAAAAGGCATATGAAGCTCTGACAGGCCTAGCAAGCTGATAATGGAAAATATATGGCTTGAATAAAAAACTGACCCAGGTGACAGGCTGGAAACTAATGGATGTAAAACTAAATTCATAGCTAATCCAACATCTCTCTTTTGCATATGTCACTTTTCTGGTGTTGTTTAATACCAGAGCTCAGAATTTGATGACCTGTCATCTTTTTATATGATCATTATAGATAATACTTGTCTTCATGACCCCGGTTTTGGAGACGTTTTTTAATTGGTCATTCCTTGTCGTTTTTGGATCTTTAGGTAGTATTTTCTTGATTTGCAACAATTTAAAGTGAATTTTATGTATTTTTGAGACTTTTCGGGCATTTATGTTGACTAAGTTTATTTTTGATGGTATAGATATTTGATAAATCCATGTATATTCACACATAGATTTTGTCGACACACATTATTTGGAATGAAATATATTGTAAGCAATGAAATTTGTATCCTCTTGACTTGTCTGGTTGTAAAGCACACATTCCTGTGGAGACACTATAACCAAGCTGGAAAGGTTTGCATTGTGAGGGTGCAGCTAGCAATAGATCGATAGCATACATTCAGCAGAATGCAAGAGTTTATTTGCTAAAGACCTTACACTGCTTATATATTTTTTAATTTCCAAAGTGCATGTTCGATTTAGTCGTGTGCATACATTAAAAGTTTTTATGCATATATCTGTCTCATTTTCTGTAAATTCGAAGTAATTCTTTAGAATTTTTAGGTCATTTTAAGTTCATTTTTTGATCAATTTTATCTTATAAAAGTTTTAACCTGGCTTATTACGTATAAGTGATGCGCTCAATCATTGATTTACGAGAGTATTAAGTATATTGCACCGTATTAAAGAATCTTATTGGTATGTGTGTGTGTTTTTTTTAAGTTTCACTTTGTATCACGTTGGATATTTAACGGATGGTTGAGTAGGTTTAGTAAAGAGAGGGGATTTGGGGAACCCTACTGATAAATCACTTTAAAAAACTCCCCAAATAGACCTGATGCTATTAATCCAGTAGCACGAGGCTGTTGACAGGACAAGATGAAGTGTGAATGATGGCATCGATATAGATCTCCTAATACGTACTCCAGCTAACAAAATACAAATAAAACAACACACATAATCCACGACACTTCATATAGGGGCCTGCTGCTCGCTTGTGTTCACCAGACCTAATGAAAATAGCAATTTTAAAGCTTTAAAAACATTAAAAAGATATTCAATGATCTTAGAATGTTCTGTCGTTACCCTATTAAAAAACTACTTTAATTATTTGAGGAAGGCTGAATCTATACATCTAGCAACTTACTTTGGTCTCCGAACTGCGTCACCTTTTCATGATTTTTTTAAAATAGTAAAACTTAAAATGTTAATTATTTAATCCAATATGGATATAGGGAGACCGCGTTTGTAGTTTAGTGGTCAGGGTTCCTGGCTACAGATACAGAGATCCAGAGCTAGATTCCTAGCTCTTCCAGAATTTATCTGTGAAGCAATGGGTCTATAACGTGGTCAAACTCGGCCTCTTTAGGATAAATGAGGAGCTACTTGAATAAATAGGTAGCGGCTCTCTTCTAAAAACTGAGATTAATGACCAGAGGGTTCGTTGTGCTGACCACATGACACTCTCTTCGCGCAAATGTTAGCACTATCTTAACTAACGTTGGTGGCCGCTCGGTCGGTATATCTTAATCGCGGGCTAAACCATGGAGTTGTAAGGACATGTTGTTACCTTATTTAACTTTCATTTCAGCGTCATTCATGTTTTGAAACAGCAAATAACTTCCTCGAATAGCTCGAAGCTTCCGTACGTCTATAACGCGTCTCAGTGCTGAAATAGTTAACCCCTCATTCTGTATACATATTGTGAATAGTGTATAGGTTAGTTTCTAAGTAAATGTATCAGCCTTTTCCTTGAAAAAATAAGAAATATACAAATGTGGAGAAAACTTGCGTTGGTGAGTACTAGATAAAGTGCATTACTGGTTTGCTGGTGTTCGGGAGGTGTGGGTTTGAACCACGTTTTAAACTGACTTTTTCTCTCTCTTTGGGTAAATGCGGGTACATTTATTATAAATCATGACTTATTCATACCTTCCCCTAGTATTGTAAATATGTGGATACTATCTTGGAAGGACGGTAAGATTCAATGTAATAAATGCATTTAGGGGCCATACATATATTACGTAACGCAATTTAAGACTTTTCTCGAACACCCCTCACCCCATACCACGCTTCGTATCGTTTTGGCAAACCCTCCTCCACCGTTAAGCTATGTAACACACTCATTTTAAACTAAAATCACCTTTTCCTCATGTAATTTTCAAATAGACTGGTTGTTTTTGTTTTTTTAGTAGACTAGTTATTTTCACGTCGGATTTTATCAGTTTAAAACAAATAGGGTTTTGAGTAAAGGATGCGATTTCTGGTCAAACAGTTTTATTTGCTATTTTAATTAGATAAATTCAAACCATCTTTTTATTTTTTGTTTTACAAACTAGAACTTTGTTATGTCACGCTATTCTAACCCTCCTCCCTCCTTCCCATGTCACGCAGCGTAANCCCCCCTCCCAAGTGAATTTCATAATACATATATGGCCCCTTACGGAAAAAGTAATTCCTTGGTTTGGACCAATCCCCGATTTGACGGGTCATAGTCAGACGTGCTGACTATTCGCCTAACTCTGAGGGCTATCTAAGCCTAAGGAGACCGTTTCTTGTACGTTGTATGTCACTTAGATTCTAATAATAATCACTTATCTCGCACTTACTTTTGTGGAAGAAATTGATAACTTTTTTTACTAAATTAAAAATGTTAATTTATCGGAATTGATAATATACGAGTATGTCAAAAGTGACAGTTGTAAATCCCATGACTTGACTTATGAATACGTGACATTATATTTAGTAACTTTTCAACTTTAAAATTAGTCCTTCTTATGAAAATTAGACTGTATCAAGGTTTTGATGGGGTTACTTAAATGGTAGTTTTTAAGCAGTTTATCTTAATCTTTCCCCAATGGTGGATGACTTTGTGTTAGAGATGCAGGTGGACCACCCACCTCAATATTCTTCCTACCTGCTACTTGTCGAAGCTGTAAATTCTATTAATGTACTGTACATTTGTGTATAAATACTAAATCAAAGATCATAAATTAAATAATATAGACTGTTAATTTCTTACTCTATGACTTTAGTAACACTGTGACAGAAAATTTGAGAAAAGAGAACTATCTTTGTCTACCAAAGAGCATAAGAATCAAATTTATTTTCAAAAACTTGAACTAAAAAATATATATTTGCTTATAGCTCGAAATTATTTGTTTTTTAAAATTATATTTCAAATAAAAGAATTTTAGCTTTAATAGTACTCAACTTTTACAATGATAAGCTATTTCGAATCTCAAATAGTTGCGGAGAAATGACGAAAATTGAAAAATCTCCCTAATGTAAAGTACTCTCAAAGCCATTTTCATGAAAAAATTAGAACTGCCATCTTGTTTTTAGTGATAAACAGTGTTTAGATAAAAAAAAATCAAATTTTAGAGCAAATTTCGAGGAAGTAATTTTTTTCTCTTTTTGCCCTTCTGTAAACTACCCTTAATTTCGGGGTTGGCTATCTAATTCCAAAAAGTCCTCGGAGGGACCAATATACCAAGTTTTAGCCCAATCGGTAACATAGTTTTAACTATAGCCTGAGGTACAGACGGACAGACAGACAGACAAACAAACGGCATTGTGAAAACTACTTGTTTCGTTTTAGGGAGTAATGAAACGTCGACATTTATCAAAATATCAAGTTCACTTTTTTTGAAGATCACAATACTTTTTCTCCGAGCTGTCAAGAAAAAGTTAAAATGCTACAATGAACTTAAAATCTGTTTTAATAGCCATTTTAATGTTTTTAGTAAAAATTTTGTAGAATTAAGTCTCGTTAAATTTCGGTGTCTGTGTGAAAACGTGGTTTAAGCCTTCAGGTTCGCAATTAAATATATCGCTGATTTCAAACCTCGCTTTTTCATTTGCTCTGAACGTGCTAATTATATTTAAAGTAAGATGTTATTAGTATTGTTGGATTAATGTTAATTTTATTATTATTATTGTTGTTATTACTAACCCTACAAGACAATGGGGCCAGCATGAATTCGAGCCGATTAAAATCACTTCCCAAAGAATCGGTGGTTTATAAATTGGTGAAAATTTTGATTTTTTTCTGGTTGCAGCTTGTTTCACTTTTGCCTAAAGTAACACCCCTTCTTCTACCACCCCTCCCCTTCCCCACGTCAGCCTCTCTGAGTATTTTTTTTTTACTCTCCGCTGACTACTTGATACACTTTAATTAACCCAACACCAAGATGTTTCGCCCCTTGGAATGTGCACTTTCTAAACGAGGAGTGTTCTTTCTCTCCAGTACTTGACAACATCACCACTGCTAACGAGTGTTGCCAACTTAAACCACTATCGCTCTTTTCCCTTTTAGGACCTGTACACGGGGCTTCACCCCTCCCTTGTCCCTCCTCGTACTTAACCCAGTTTGTAATTAATTCGTGTTGAAAAATACCTTTGTGAGACAACTAACTATCTGTCATGTGTAACAGTTTGTTAGTCTAGCACAATGGTCCCCAAACTGGGGTCCAAGGACGGGACAATTCACAGAGAATGTTAACAGATGCTACCAAATCTAATTTGACTGTAATATATATATTTGTAAATATTCAAGTATTTTTGCTTTTTTTTAAAGTGCATCACAGTTATTTTGACAAAAAATAATGAGTTCTTGATTCGTGAGCACATTTAAATAAACTTTAAACATGTTCGCCAGACTTTACATCTTTACTATGTGACTAGTGATTTGAGGGGAAGTTAATACCTCACTCACATACGTTAGTTCGCGAACGACTGAAATACAAGAACTAGATAAATGAACTGCTAATTTTAGTGAACTAAATGTTCCCAACAGTGAACTGTACTGCCCAACTCTAAACTAAATAGAGAAATATGGCTGGAATTTCCAAATGCGAACCATGCGAATGTTGGGGAGTGCGTGCACTACTCGTTATTCCAGATGACGTCATCCACACGCACCGCACAAATTGGACTTTAAAAGTCTCCCTGAATTCTTATTGGCATTCCCTATGTCCGTTGCGTACGATGCGGATAGGAGAACGCAGTCTCATTAAAAATAATGAAAATAATACAAGAATTCTATACGTGCGGTCCATCCGACACGGGCTAGCAGATATTCACCTTAACGCGGTACTTCGATAGCAAGGGTGTTTCTGTATGTATGTGTGTGCTATTTGAGGTGTTTTCACTGCAACTAGTATTGATAGATAGCGGTGGTGGTTTTAGAGGTAGTAGCGGGTTTCGCAGCGGCTTCAATAGAGGTGGTGTTGGTGGGGTCGCTGTGGGGGTGGAGGTTGTGTTGGTGGTAGGGAGGTGATAATGGTGGTGGTGGGGAGGTGGTAGTGGTGATGGTAGGGGTGATGGTGGTGGAGATGGTGATAGTGGTGGGGAGGTGGTAGTGGTGCTGGTAGGGGTGATGGTGGTGGAGATGGTGATAGTGGTGGGGAGGTGGTAGTGGTGATGGTAGGGGTGATGGTGGTGGAGATGGTGATGGTGGTGGGGAGGTGGTAGTGGTGATGGTAGGGGTGATGGTGGTGGAGATGGTGATGGTGGTGGGGAGGAGGTAGTGGTGCTGGTAGGGGTGATGGTGGTGGAGATGGTGATAGTGGTGGGGAGGTGGTAGTGGTGATGGTAGGGGTGATGGTGGTGGAGATGGTGATGGTGGTGGGGAGGTGGTAGTGGTGATGGTAGGGGTGATGGTGGTGGAGATGGTGATAGTGGTGGTAGTTGTGGGGGATATCTGGGTGGTGTAGTGTGAGGGTCAAGACAAAGATTAACGACGTGTTCTTAGCAGCAGAGATTGGGAAATTGGGGATACAGGAAATAAATTAGTATTATTGTAGAGCTATAATTATAGATCACATGTGTAGAACCACACCTGGTACACTCGGTCGTGATTCGAACCTCGTTCATACCATCACCGGGAATCTAGCCTACTGCGAGCCTTATGCATTAGACCATATAGCCAGCAGTGAGGATTTGTGGACTTATGAATGTTTGTAACTTGGTTTTTTGTCATGAAATAAATCCCTTTCCTGACCTTCCCGAAGATAGATAGGCACATTTAAATATATATATTAAGGTGGGAGTGTAGGAAACGCGTGTTAACGGCAGTTTTTTTTTCAGATTTTATATCAAAACATTTTTTTGAACAAAATAAATAAAATATTACTTCAGTAGAAACAAAGAGTTTAACTTTATTCACATGGTGAAATCAACAGTTGTGGAATATCTGTCAAGGGTGTCCTAGAATTTGATAACTTCTTTCTTCATTTAAAAATATTCTCCTCACCTAATTCCGCTATGATAATTACATACATTCAACAGCTGTGGATATCACCATGTGAGGAAAATTAAACTCTCTGTTTTGACTGGAAAAATGTTTTATTTATTTTAGCAAAAACAAAACTGGCTATAAAAACTGCAAAAACACTGGCCTTCTTTTCGAGTCCCCTACACACTCGCCATCTTTAAATCTATATATAGAAACAAGATGGCTTATCTTCAGTGAATTAATTACAAAGGCTAAATAAAAACTGTGTTAAGCTCCCGTCTCTCCCCGCCCCCCAGATAATTTGTAATCCAAGCATTAGTGTGTGCTTCAGTCCTCTGTCTCGTGAACTGTTCACAGCCTCGTAGACTTCTTGTGTGTCTTGTAGCTCATGTTCTGTTTGATGTTCTCCTCCCCTCAACGAGCCACCGAGGTGGAAACTTCCGTACAGGGAAAACTGTTGCCACCTTCTCAGATAAAAGGAACATCAGTCTGATAAAAGAGAAAATCTAGGCTTCGAGGAGGTCTCTGGCTCCTTGATGTTTACAGTGAGATATGTCCATCCACCTCTCCAGGTAGTGGTGCACTTTTTAAGGTACCAGACGTCTTTGGTTCGATTCAATTTGAGGCCCAAAGAACTATAGTATACCAAATGGAACATTTATATGTATATGGAGACGACTTTTTTTTTTAGCTTAAGAGGACATTTTAGACGCGGACGAACTTCAAATCATACTTTTTTAGAAAATTGGGCGAAAGCAGGAGGTGTCCATAAGAGGGGGTGTAGATTATTTAACTTTCTTTTTCAGGCGTGTAACCCGAACGGTTAGTAAGACACGGCACTAAAAAACTAAATTATTTTCCTCTATTCCTTCCGAGGGTATGTCGTGGTTGCTACTTTCCAGTAGAAAAATAATTTTATTGATAATTTACATAAAGCCCAATAAAACAATTCCGCATTATCTTACTATTTTCTGTTGTGACCCTATCAAAAGATGACGTTGTTTGATAGAGGAACACTGAATCTAGGTTTTAACTAATATTTTACGTTAATCTCAAAAATACACATTTTTTTGTAAAGCATCTTTGAATTTTTGAATTTTAAACTTATAGTTTAAACTTTATAATTGATAAGAAACCTGTTGCTAGTGTAAGTATTTTGACTTAACATTTATATCGAATATCCAGTACTCTCTGAATTATCACTCTCGGTTATCCTATCACCTGCAACCATATATTTGTGTGCTTCATTCATCAAATCTTGGAGAATGGGGGCTAACATGGTACTGGCGATATTTTAACCAAACACACTAATAAATGTCCTCTGGCCAATGCTGTGAAGGAGGGAATGGGTACACTATTGGAGGAACGTGGGGCAATCAAACCTGTCTGATGAATGTTTTACTGGATACGTTTACTTACTAACAAACTTAAAAAGTGTTCAGTGAGTACATGTGTTTTTGAACTAAAGGTTTTAATTTTATGTAAAACCTATTACTTTTAAATTTAATATTTTAAATGGGGTTCGCCTATTTTATTACGAATTGAGTTATATTTTCGCAAATATTTTTTTTTATTCTTAATACAAAAATATCAAGTTTTATATTTTCTTTAAAATACAATACCAGTTTTCAGAGTGGTCTTACACAAAAACAAGACAATGTTTCATGGATAAAGTGTGTGACCTAAAATTATTTCCGTGGATTTAGTGCTGTTCTAGTAAAATCGTGGTGGAAAGGGTTACTCTCAAGGTAATTAACTATTACGTTCAATAAATGGTATCAATGGCGGTACAAATAATATCACCGTCACACATTTCCATTATTCAGAATGGATTTTATTTTATTTTATAAGCCTGCCTTTCTGCCGCGACTACCATTTAAGTTTGTTCAAGCGATCATTTAATTATTGTTTCGAATATTTTATGTTTTTTTCAAGTTATGCTCTTTATGGATTAATACACTTAAAAATATATATATTTGGGTACTTTTTCTATTATTTTCATCACTATATAAAATACTCGCATATCCATTGAAATTTTAATGATTTATTAGCAAAACCTCAATAGACTTACATATAAACACGTTAAACTGTTTTATAGAATAAAAATGTTAAGGAAGGTTCCAAACAAGGTTTGTTTTAAAACCAAATATTTTAAATCAGTTTGGCACAATACATAACGCCTCTGTGGTCTAGGGGTAAGAGTTCCCAACTACAGGTTGTCACGCTACGGTATCTACTACACGTACATGCGATCTGCGATTTAAATATCTTATAATTTAAACATATCGGCACACACACGTCTTAGCCCGAATCGATAGTTAGCAACTCTGTCTAGTAAAAGCAAAAACAAACAATAATTATCAGACTTCAAACTCAGATTGTGCCCGGGAGCTGCTGAGCTCTTAGGGACACAAGTAAAAATACTTCTAGAAAAAGAACATAAAAACAATATAATTTACAAATGAGGCATATTTCTCTCTTTGTCGTACTTACATTGCGAGGTTTTTTTCTTTAATTATTGCGAGGGCTGTAAACGAGCAAATTGAATGTTATTCACCATAGCCTGCTTGCACGTTAGTAGGGGGGATTGTCGATTCCGAGGGCGAACAAAGAGCTAATTAACTCGAACAATGGGAGC
>CABFVX010005791.1:0-31245 GCA_902151425.1 Timema shepardi
CTCGGAATCGACAAAGCGTCTTACTCATCTCGCATTTAAGGAACAAATTGTACAATATATTATATCCTTGGCAAGGATCTTCGGACTTTTTGGATATAGTCTGTCTCGACAACATTCATCCTGAGCAAACTGGGTTTGTCTCGGAAAAAAAGGGTGAACACTACATCACACCCCCAATCACCTCAACTAAACCAGACTTATATCAACGCTGAATACAAGTCCTTCCAAAGACACACACCAACACATTCCAAAATAAATTTTCAATTTCACGCCAAGATCCAAAAAATTTTAACTTTCGAAATTATTGAAGGAATTATTCAACTTTACATATCCAAATTATAATAAGGAAAAGACACTGCTATAAATCCCATTTATATCATAATAATACGTGTAAATTAATCTAATATTACTAGTCACAGGAAGTTCATTAGAGAAATTAAAAACTGTAACGGCTGATAAAAAGCTTATTCCAGGGGGAGAGTTTTGTAACGATCTCCGTAAGGTTATGTGGGAACTAACTTGAAGGCCTACGAAAGGCTCTCATTACCAAACAAACTTAGTAAGTAAACAATAGATCTTGTTGTTTAATATCTTAAATTTTCTTAATTCTTACTTCAGTAACGAAAGATTATGCAGGAGCCAAAAATTATACACGGATAAAATCATCACCAAACGCTATCGCAACAACTAAACAGATGGTTCCCACTGCTACAAGGGCAACCACATGACAACAGCCACACGGATCATGGAAGAGGTGTGACTTCTCTCCCGCTGTGGCCGATGCCTATCGCCCCTTGTTGCCGAACATCCTCCAACCCCTAAATTTGTACTCGCTCTAAATTTGATTTCACCTCCACGGCCCCACCTAAGCTTGATTATTCGAATATTATTTTGAATTTAATTTTTTTAGTTTCATCATTGTAAATTTTATTCGCTAAGAGCAGTGGCTAAAATTAGTGGGGGTGCTGCTCCAGAAAAATTTTAGCCTTTGTTTTGAAACTGTTTAAAAGGAAAAAAACATGTATAAAAAATATTCTGGAACTTGATATTGCTAAAGGAAATGGTCGTTAAAAATTACTTCCCCCATTCAACGGGCTACACTAGTTATTTTTATTGAAAGTGTGGCCCACGACACACGATGCATGCAACACGACACGTCCACGATCAGTGATCGAAACCTCCTTTCACACAGGATGAAGCAGACACATAAAAAATTAAACATGAAACATGACACATGTACAATCGGGGATTGAACACTTATTAACGAGTGATCCCTTTCAGACCGGGGGGAGCATGACACATTGCTGTATGCAGCATGTTCCACGTGCCATACCGTGATTGAGTAGAGTGGCTCATTGTTCCATGTTTGACGTGCAGCATTAATGTAAGCTTCATTTCATATTAACGTTAATTCTAATGCGACAAGAACCCCATCAATTACCTGACAATACAATGAAACCTAGCGGCCACGAAACAGTAACACACGCTTATCAAGAACGTGCATTTGGGCCTGTCACTATCCGAACACGGGGTTTCTGGTGACATACGCCACCCAGGTGCTATTGCAACTTATAGTGGCTTAGCTCTGTTAAGGCATTAGTCATCTTATAAGTGTGGAACAGATATATCTTTGATACAAAATGAAGCTTTTGTCATATCGATGTCTGATACTGCTAGTGTTTTATTTATTAGTTTCATCTTTACCTGATTAGGTGGCGCATGGTATAAGGTGCTACTATCTCAATAGATTAGACTGCCGATGATGGGGAGATCGAGATTCGAATCTTGGTTGGGTGTACAGAGGGGGACAAACCACTAAATAAAAGTTTACATTGTCTTTATCGTACACGTACTGGAGAAAATCCATTCGCAAGCCGTAAGTTGCACACCTCTGCCTTAGACCATGCAACCACCGAAGCAGGTCAAAGCAAATTTAAATGTTTCCACTATCAAACAAACAATTATTGTGGTTGATGTATGCTACTCATGAGGTAATTTTATTGTAAGATATTAATTACTTTATTTGTCTACGGTCTTAGTTGAATGTTTTTTAATTTTAATCATTACCGAAGACCACAAAATGAAAAATTATTGGGTCAAACTTTTCTACGATATTTGAATTGCGCTTGTGCTATAATGGAACGATACTAGCGCTTTTTGATTCAAATTCCCAACAACAAATTTAGTAGCCTCACCCGTATATCTTAGACTCTGACCTGTAACCATAGCAACGGTGACGTGTCACCAATGTTATCAACATAACAAACAGTTAATTTATGTCATGGGAAATCGTAATAAATCCTTGGAAAACACTTATTTTAATACCATAGTATTTGTTTAGTTAAAATTCTCTTATATTTAACATTTATTATTAAATTTCTTTAATTATTTTTATTATTTCACATTTATTTTGTTTGACACCTCACCAAATGACTAGCCTGCATACTAACTACGTCATTTCTGTGACATTTTAATTTGTCATCATTTCTAAATATTGCGTATGATTATTTTTAATCCTTAAATCAACCTTTAGACTTAACAAATTAATGTGGTTTTGTGTATTTTTATTATCCAATATATATTCGTGATGCGGTGGTTTCAAGGAGATATTTCCGAGGCTGTAGCCGCTACTAAAATTAAAAGTGCCGTTTTCGTTGTTTTTATTGAAGGTTAGTTTACTTAAATACTATTTAATATTTATGTATTTTTAAATACATAGGTCATCTTAAATCATATTTACAAGGTTCGATTAGTTTAAATGTATATTAAAGTTCACGTTTAAAAAAGGATCGGTAGGTTTTGAAGCTGCGCTATATGATTTGAATAGACAACAAGTATAATGGGTTGACACTTCGTCTGTATCCCAATAGTCACTTGACTTGATGCAACCTTGATAAGTTTACACTTTACACGCACTTGAGATCGAAGACTGCAACAGACTTTTCGAATGGCAAACTACTCTTTACACGCCCTTGAGTCCGCAGTGCTGCTTCCTACTAGTCATCTTAGAAATTATTTTAAACGCTATCTATCAGCAGGGAATGAAATCGAATACAACGATTTAATATCCATTCGCGCTTTTCTTTCCTAGACATTTCCAACATAACACAACACAAAAACCCTACAGCAAAAGCAGTACCGGTATAGTTAAAATACTTTAACACAGATAACAGACCACACATCACAGATCACATTACTATAGCAGACACAAAATTAAACAGTTGCGAGTCAAACTCCATATTGATGGCGTGTCAAGGGTAACTTGCCGTCACCCTTGGTCTTAAGGACTTGTGAGGGGTGCATCGGCACACTTTGTGTCCATTCGGACTGTTCTACACTTGATCACGTGATTGCCAATGCAACTATCGAGTGAATGTCAAGGATCGACAGTGCGTGAAGTCGACTATTCGGATATAGCCTTCGTTGTTCACAGCTTAATATCTTTAGTAATTTAGACTTATTTATTGTTTATGCATACACATGTAAATCCATAATTATTCACAAGAATTTGGCCATGCTGCCTAGCTTCTTTACATTTAAATTGAGACTGTTAATTTTACAAAATGAAAAATACATAGGCTATTTTATGCAATAGCAGCTGTAAAGTGAACTCTCATTGCCCATAAAATTAATATTATAAGATGTTCCGTCCTCGGAAACACTTGTCACGCCATAATATACTGAAATTTTCCATTTAAATCTATATGAAAACTAAACAAAACATAATTTATAGTAAGTTTTGTACTTGTATGCATTTACAAACAATTACAGTACTAGGCCTATGTAAACACAAACACTTAATACTGGATAAGCCTACTGAATTTGGAAATCCTAAACATGTACATTTACAAACAAAAATCTTGCTGATTTTCTTAGACTCTCTAGCACTTTAGTGGGTCATTCATATATTCAAAATGTAAATGAGAGGAGGCCCTAGATTGAGAAGGTTTGTATGACACTTTGGGAGAGTAATGTTTGAGGGGGGGGGGAAGGTTTTCACTCAGGTACATACTGTAAAAAGACTGGCTTGAGCTGTCTCACTGTCACCATTTGCAAATTAGTCATGGCCATAAATCAAATTGTGGGCACATATAATCAAGTGAAACCACCTCCTTTATTCCTTTATGACAAGATACCATGCTCTCTATTATTTATGCTACACGGCTCGTACAGAATCTGGTTGTATTCAAATTCGGGCTAGTACCGGCTGATAACTTTGTGGTGGCTCACTGGCATTATAAAATCATTTAAATATCAGGTTCAAACGAACAAATTTATTTTATTTTATCAAGCTCTCCTTCTGGAAAATACAGAAATGGTACAATCCACCATATATCTGTGCCACCCATGGCCATCAACAAGAGTTAATCCAACCAGCTCCTCGAACTAATCAACAGAGAGTCCTTTACAACACCCCCAGCCCCTCCCTCTACGCCTTGATTATGGTCAGTCGAACTATTTAATTGTTTACATGCACAGCGACCTCCACCATTACAGGAAGGAAAAATTTGAAGCTAAGTGTGTCTGTCCAGCATCATAGATGTATGAGGGGGAGTATTTATAACACACAAAGCATTTATAAGACCATAGGATATTAAAGAAAAGGGAATTAATTGTACTGAATGTCTGTCAGCAGCTTATCCAATATTGTTAAAGTTAATTGTGTGTTGGCCTAGACTGTATTCAATAAACCACAAATATCTTTCATCTAGGGATTTTATGCCTATGCTAATATGCTGAAAACCAATAACATTCTAAATTATTTTCAATTAATTTTAACGTCGGTAAGTCTATTTTTGTCAGGACTCCTTAGGTGTATATATTTTTAATTTAATCCATTTTTACTAAGATAATATATTGGTAAGTTATTATTTTTAATTGGAAGAAATTAGCCATACACAAATTAGGCTAGACAATAGGGCATACTAGGCAACAAGTTTTGAGTAGAAAAAGAAACACGGTAATATGTGTGTTGTAAAAGTCTGAGAGATCAGGAACTTTAATGTAGAAGATTGAGAAATACATTGTAGAGCATTTATAATATAATCTACCATAGTTTCAAAAGTAGCATTTTTAGCATAGTAATAAGGCAAGGACACTAATTAGGCCTTCTAAAAATTTGCCTCATTTATACATTATACTCTCTTTAGCCAACCTAGCTTAACTTTGATTAGATAACACTGTAATGCCTGCAATTAAACATGTTAACATTGCAAGCAAATTAACTTTAATTTGTAAATAATGTATTTATTTTTCAACAGGTTCTGATGAAGCATCAAAGGACACAGCTACAGCCATTAATAATTTGGAAGTTTCGTCTAAACTTGAAAGTGATGACTTCATCGCCATAAAACTAGACAGTGGCTCAGAAGCCTATAGACAATTTGCACAAATCTGTATCCTATCTTTGAAATTATTTATTTTTATCATTATGTTAGGCATACCAATCCAGGCATATCAGTTCTACCAATTTATTAAAACTTGAAATTGACATTTTCCTTTGCATTTTACTGTGAATGTTTTGTTGCTGTTCCAATAGATTGTCAGACTGACTGGACTGCCAATGACGGCGAGATCAGGATTTGAATCTCAGACAGCTACTGTAGTGAGGGTGATTTTTCTTGATTAATTTTCCACCTTCCCTCCACAAATGTGGATGCATTTATTTTAAATTATATTGTCCACATTCCTAATCCATTAGTGGTAATATGTTAATATCCCAAACAAGTACCTAATAACATACAATACAAAAAACTACCAGGGTTCCTAAATATTGAATTCCCAGCTGAGTCCAAAATAAAAATAGTGGTTCTACTTCTAGCTACAAGGGACATACATTTATTGTTGTTGAAAGTGTGTGCAAAATAACTCCAAAAATTGTAAATATTATTCTCTCCAGCTTATTTTTAACAAAAAGAGAATTAATATCCAGTTGTAAAGTCGTTCCGACTTAAAAAAAAGTACTTTTAACATGGTTTTAATCCCACGTTAAACTGTAGGTCCTTCATTTCATCTCGCATTATCACCCTACCATTCATTACACATTAGCGTAAGTGCGTATAACCTGAACAGGTAGTAAGACGCAGTGCTAAAAGCATGTTTTTAGATCTTGTGTTAAGATTTAACAAACAATTTAGAGCTGTAGGCATTATTTAACAGGTTCATAAATCCTTCATACACATTTTAGTTTAAATTCATGAATGATAAACCATCACAAATCATTGAATGTTTAGATCCGCCTTGGTGGCGTTGTCAGCTAATGCGCTAGTTTCGTGTTGAGCTAGACTGCCAAGAATGAGGAGATCGAGGTTTAAATCTCTATCGAGTGAACTGGGGTGGTTTTTCCTAAATGACTTTCTACTCTCCCTCCATGCAAATGCTGGTTCATGTCCTCTAAATTCAACCTTCCTAATTCCTAGCCCATAAGCCTAATTAGTATTTAAGTATATAACCCGAACGGGTAGTAAGACGGAGTGCTAAGTAAATTAAATTTTTAAAAAATTGAATGTTTAGATGGGATTCATTTGTTAAAGTAATTACTGATGATTGATGTTTCTAGATTTTCAGCTTTTGAAAAAACAAACAAGACCATGTTATAAAAAAGTGTACACATCTAATAAAAATTAATTCAGAAAGTAGTGAAGAAAAAGAATCAAAATTATGACAGACATAATATAAAAAACTAGGTGTCTCTCCACAGTTCATAAAAGACAAGAAATGAAATCGGAACATAACTTAGTAAATAAAAGGAACAGGTGCTTACAGGTCAATAAAGACAAGAGATTAAATTGACAGGTATTGAAGAAAACACTAGAAATTATAACAGGGATTCAAATAAATATATTTTTAAAACTTTGAAGGCTATTGTAAGAAATTTGATAAACTTTTAGATGCACTTTTGTTAGTTTTTCCTAAAACATTGACATCACAGAGTTCATATATATCCTGTCCTGGTCTAAGAAATCCTCGTTGACAACAAAATGTTCTTCACCGGTGAAATTATTATAAATTGTATTTAAGAGGGAGGAAAATAAAGCTAGATGAGCATTGTTTTAAAAAGTTCCCCTCCACTTATTAAAATGCCTAAAGGCCTAGATTATGAAACAAACCATAATTTTATATCATTGCTAGATTATTTTTACGACTCTTGCACCAACTTCTTAAATCATTAATGCTATTATGTTTATACATCTACTTTATTTTGTGTTACTTTCTGTGTATATAATCCTTAATGAGTTGTTAGACCAAATTGTTCCTGTTCCGTCCCTATTCTTTATTGGGTCTGCCGGTGCCCCCTTGGAAGTCGTAGCAGGGAAAGTCTCGGTGTCAGACTTGGTCCTGAGGGTTGATGGTGTGCTTCAGAAACATAGGTCCTCAACGCCATCGCTACCAAAACCACTTGGTGAGACAATCTGCAAGTGTTTTGAAAGGGTGTTTTTTTTTAAAGTAGAGTTGAGAGTTAGCTGAGGGGTTCTTCCTAAGATTTACAACAGGAAATAGCTAAATTTCCCTGAGATATACCACCAAAATAAACTTTAAAAAATATATAAAATGATATGACACTCAAACGGGAGTTACTTCTGTTCTTTGAATCGGCTGCTTCAGAGATAAATAAAGTCTGTTCAATATAGGAATTGTTTTCTGAAAGGCCTTTTTCCCTACCGGAAATGTATTATATAGTAGGATATTGGTTGGAAAAAAGACCTTTCAGAGAGTAATTCCTACCATGAATGGAGTATATGTGCAAAGGACCCACTATCTTTATTTGATATTGACCTTGAGTATATGTCTGCCCAAGGCAAAAAATAAGTGCAGTTGTTGAATTACTTAATTTGTAATATGATTTGATCTTTATATAGGTCTACTGTATATATTTATGTGTGTTTGTGTACATATATATATTATGATAAGTATCTATGCTTAGTCTGATTATGTGCTAAATAATATTGAATGCTATTTCAACAAAACGTTGCAGAACAAGTTGAACAATTCTTAAGGTATTATTTAATGAACAAAGGTGGCATAGTAGGGAGATTGGATTCAACATGTATTGCTTTTTTTTTATCAAGCATTATATATTTTGTAAGTAAATTTAACAGAAAATTATGTTGTTATTTGTGTATTAAAATAATTAATAAAAACAATATTACACAATAACACTTTTTAAAAAATCACATGATATGAATATTTCAAATAGGCTTAAGTTTTAAGGTCAATGTTTTGTATCCTAGTTTTTCGTATCTTATAAACTTAGTTAAAATCGGTAGGCCTAAAAAAGTTGCATTTTCCATAACATCAATTATTAAATTAGGCTAGCAAGACATTGAAGTTTCTGTTGTAAATTTATATTTATTGAGGCTATCTTTATTGTTTGAGTAGGTGACCTGGTGGTCTAGGGATAAGATTTGGGACTTCTGTGCTGGGGGTCCGGGGCTCAATCCTCGGTCCCGGCACAGATTTATTTGATTACCAAACCCTTCCTTCACCTCTGACAAGACGTGTATTAATCACAACTTGTGAATGTGCAGAATGCCAGGCCTCCACCGTGGTTTGGATTCCACATTAAACTGCAGGTCTTCCATTTCATAATCCCAAACAACAAGTAGTAAGACGCAAGACGCGATAATAATAATAATAATAATAATAATAATAATTTATTGTTTGAAGTTGGTGCACATTTCTTACCGGATCAAAACCAAGTAAAAAGTTGTGGTCAATAAAACACTTAACAAAAAGGAAATTTTTAATTGACTTGGTCATAAATAAATAGATGTAACCAACTTTGATATAAGAGCACCAATCTTCAGTCATAAATATTGATGATATTTTAGTCATGATAACATGTACCTATACCTAAATGAATTAATATTATATTCTGATAAACTACCTCATAAGTTTTCATGATGTTTAAACCTACAGTTTGTGTGTCTGTGTTTAAAGAATCACCTACACAAAGTATATCGACGCTAGAGTCAAAACCATCAACATCTGGCTCGCCTCATCCTAGCGAGACAGAAAGTTCTATAACCAGTGAAGCTAATATTTCGTTGTCCACCACTAGTCCTCCAGAGACAACTCCTGATGTGAGCGTGGGCTCTACATTGTCAGGTGGGTCTCCAAAGTGTGCCACAATATAGTTGATGAGGCGAGCATGCACATTAGGGTGGATTGAAAAAGAGAAAAGTTGGCCGAGTGGAACGTTCAGGGCAGTTAAAGTTGTTGGTTGGTACCGTTAAGAAATGTCCAAAATATGAACTCAATTGGATAATATCTTCTGCCCCTGAAACTACGTCAAAAATTCACTATTTTGGTCAAAAACTGTAAAATATACGGGCATGTGATGTTAGCTGGTTGAGGGTCAGGTAAAGCTCACTTAAGATTTATCAGCATTTTAACGCATGCCTCTAATCATAAACTAGACTTGAATGAACACATCTGCATATAAAGAAGAGGGAGAGAGGGCTTAAATGGCCGAAAACTGTATCAACACACTAAATCTTTCAAATGGTTTAGAATACACTCTTTATCTCTAACCATAGTATGACTCATTTATTTAGCCTTTCACCCTCTTTACACCAATTTGTGTTGATAACACCCCTCTAGTGAGTGACAGATTTGGTTTGTCAGTTAGGTCAGTCACACCTGTGGCTAGTGCCCTTCTTCATGATGTTGGTCTTATATCCCATGATAATTCCACCTTTGTGATGGACAAGAATTAAATTAGCAGAGAAAGGTCGCGAATTAGTAGAGGAATTAAATGAAGGAAAAATCTGCCTTAAGTCATGATCCTATACTTGTAGTTTATGTTGATGGTCGTAAGGACAAAACACATGTGCAAACCAAGGAAGGAAATAAATATAATCGGAGGGAAGTCGGTGAGAAACACATCACCGTTGTTAAAGAACCAGGGTCACGTTACTGGGGTTGAATCCTTGTTACAACAAGTAAACAATTAGAGGTTGTTTCACTCACCACCCTGGCCCCAGTTGACTTGGTCTCAGCAAGACAGTGACTCTACAACACAACGCGGCACTGTCTAATACTTGACTGAATTGAGGCCCGTGGTTCATTCCTTGTTGTGAGTACCGAGCCACGGCCAGAGGAAAAATAAGGATATGCACGAGTGCACTGCGCTCTATTGACTATGTTCGGCAAACTCATAGAACTGTTCTATCCACATGTGCCTGGAGAGGTGTTGTATGTCCCAGTATGTTCTAGACGCATGCAAACCCTTACCCCTCTCTCCCTCCTATTGTTCCCGTGCCTTGAGAACATGTGGTAGATTCATAGGATATATAATGGTAGGGTTCTGTGATGTTGTCACATATTACATAGGCTACTGGCTTCAAGTTTAGCAACATTGTCATAATCTGATTAATGTTAGAGTATTCTAAATTCCCTTTGGACTTATACTATTTTGAACTTATTCAAAATTATTGTTTCTGGACTTGGAGTATTTAAATTTATTGATTATTAACATGGAATTTACTCTGATGGACTTAGTATATTTGGGCTCCTAAAGCCATGGAAATATTTTAAATCTTTGCATGGTTAGTTCAAACCGTATGTCTAATCTTTGCATTATGATTTCTTTGGGGGACATTTGGTTTCTTTGTTTTTACTTGAAATTTCGGCTTATCCGCTTAACAGATGTTTTTTTGCCCTTTGGGTACCGGCCATTTGGGGCTGTTATTAACTGATAGCGTCGTTTGTTGGCTACTTATTTTAATATTTTGTACGATTAAAATCGTCTTGTTATTTATTGGGAAAGTCTTTAGTATTGTTGGTAATGCGTAAAGTTTATTGTTTTTAGTTAAAGATGGGGCTGCAAGTTGGTAAGATTGTAACTTTGCTTTGCTAATTAAATGTTTGAACAAGCCGCTTGACAGCGTCATTGTCAAAATTAAAGTTTGGTGTTTTGGCGAATGATTTCAAATATAATCCAGTTCACTTGGGGGGATGATTGTTTAATGGAGTCATACTGTTATTGTTTCAATTAAATAAGAACTGCCATAAGGGCAATTAGATAATAATTTTGTATTTATAAGAATGTATCCCTGATTAGTTATTAATGCCTAGGATCTTTGATTTACCTGTAAATTACAAATATGGCAGGACTAAGAATATGAAACAAAAATTGTTATGGAGGTCAATTCAAAATATATTATATCATGTGTTTTGAGCTGCCATTTCTGGGTGAGAGTAGGTGTCTTGCAAGTATCAAATGTTGATTATCTGTAGTTATGACTGGTGCGAGACAATCCTGCCAACTTGGTCACGTTGGAACTTACCTTTATTACTTCTCACATATTGTATAATGCCACTTTTTACTTAAAGTACTTTCTATGGTTCATAAAACCTTTGTGTGACAATCAAAGTATGTTCATTTCAAATTGATTTTCAGCGCCTAATACTTTGAGCTGTCTCACTCATCTCATCGAGTTGTATATGTTTGTTACTTGGATAAAATAACTCTCTTGTTACCGTCCCTGACCGTTATTTCTGGTCCCAGCACAGATTTATCTGATTGCCAAACCCTTCCTTCACCTCTGACAAGAAGTGTATTAATCACAACTTGTGAATGTGGGGAATGCCAGACCTCCACCGTGGTTCGGATCCCACGTTAAGCTCTAAGTCCTCCATTTCATCTCACAATCACCCTACCATTACACATTAGCGTAAGTGCGTGTAACCCGAATGGGTAGTAAGACGCGGTGCTAATAATAATAATAATAAATTTTAAATGAATCCCAATACTTACCCGGTGATCAGAGGAAACTGGGGGAGGATGTAATTTCACGTAATGCATTATTCTGCCATCTTGAAAATATATTGTTGTGTATGACGGCAGATGAAATAAAGCATATATGAAAAATGGCGTTCACCACATCTTTAAAACCATAAACACATCAAGTGATGATGTCCGAACATTTATAGCCCCTTCAATAAATTGCAATGCTCAAGACTACACAAACCTTATTAACTGGTTGGAGGATAAGGTTACAGAGCCACCACTACCTGCCAACATTTCTTTTGATGACCTATAGACAATAATTATTAATGAAGGTCTAGGTGGTAAATACTTGTTTCCCCCAACTACCACGTCACAAATAAGCCGTTGAGAGATCTGTAAATAATGTTACAGATGATTCCGGGAAGGTGTGTGGGCAAGAGAAAAGGTATTCACTCTGAGCTGAAATCATGCCTAAAAATGGCCTCGTTTGATACAAAAACTTATTACAAATTCTAATGTGTCTTAACATGCCCATGGTTGGCTGGTTGGGAAGGGTGGGGGAGGTACTTGAAATGTCTTCATGTGGTGAGTTCTGAGTCGCTTAATATAAATAGCGGGAGAAGAGCTGCGCACTACAATCTTTATACTTGTGTAAAGTTGGAAATATGAGAAGGTGACAGGGTTGGGTGGGTTGGATTCAAAAATCCGCCCCTATTTGGTGATTTTCTTAATCTTTCTACCATTAAGACCCGATTTCCCTTGTCCCATTATAGTGAATCAGTCCATCCAAATGTAATTTTATCATAAGATGTATACTTAGCCTAATAACACTTATATTAGCGTTGCCTGACCACCAACTAGCTAACATAACATGCCCGTATATTTTACAATTTTTGACATAGTTTCCGGAGCAGAAGATATCCGATCAAGTTCATATTTTGGAAATTTCTTATTGGTACCAACCAACAACTTTTATTGTCCCTAATGTACCATTCCGTCAACATTTCTCTTTTTTGATCCACCGTAATGCACATCTTTATTTAGAAACATTTTTTTAAATCTTCAATTAGGAGGCTATAAAATATTTTAATTATCTGACACCTTAGCTCAGTAGGTAGCATGTCTGCCTACTGGGCTAAAGGTCCCAAGTTTGATTCCTGGCATGACCGAAAATTTATCATTGATGAAAATATAGGTTTACCCTTTCACATTGATAAATTTACAGCTGGGGACTGGATGTTCTCCCTGTCCAAGTCTTAAGTTAGATTATAAGACATATGAAGCTACAACAGGACTAGCCAGCCGATAGTGGAAAATTATATGACTAATAAAAAATCTGACTGAAGCCACTGCACTCTTAATAGCTGGCTTTCACAATATTCATATTAAAGTCCTGAACACAGCTATTTCCAGATAACCAAATTGTTCTTTAATTTTAATTTGATAATTATAATGCTATGTCTTGTAATTGCTTAAGGATTATTTTAGAACTCTTACTGCCACTTTGCTTGTGATATCCAGTCCAGGTTCTTTATATATAAGTTAGATTTAAAACAGCTATATTTGTTCACAGCACCCAATACAAGTACATTTAAGTCCGAGGAACCCCCCACCTCCATTGCCGAGGAGGTAGAGACGGCTGCAAGCAAAGAGGAGCGGATCAAAAGGGCCCAAGAGCTGCTTGAGCTCAAAAGGCTTCAGAAACTTAAAGAAGAGAAAGAGGTGAGTTCACCTATCATGTTCAACCAAATACAACACCATCCCGTTTATAAGGAAATTCCTAGGTTTTTCAAAGGCTTTCTTAGGGGATAAGGTGAAAGGGGGGGTATACAAAACCTATAAATGATTAAAGTTTCTCCTCCTAAAATATATTCATACACCAAGTTTTATCTACTATTAATTTATTTCAAATAAATATCTTACTACCATTGAAAAGAAATTTGGATACCATTCATGGTTTGAATTGAATTGCTTCGCGTGTCCACCATTTTTCAAAATGTCTCCAAAAGCAATAAAATATAAGTTGGACACTTTTGATGTGTTTATCAGAACAACAAAATACATCATTGTTCCAATTTCAAGCTTTCTCTTAGCTTTGCTTGACTCACATGTTTAAATACATACACTAATATGACTCATTGTTTTTATATCACATTGTCTGGAGGAAGTAATCTTTTTATCTGAAATCTAAGGTTTTATTTTCAAACACCTTAATAAAGATAAAAAATCTTCACCAGGTGGTTTTCAGGTATATAAATCCCATGGCTATTGACAAGAAAAATTATCTAAGATAACACTTTTATCTCCACCAAAAAAATGCTTGGACATATTCTAAAAATATTACTTAAATTATATCTAAAATAATTTTTTATTCCTTGCTGATAACTGAATAGCCAAATAGTTTCATATTACCAGGTCTTCTGAATAAAAATATAAGTTTATTTATCAGGACAACTCATATTTCTCTCTTTCCACATATTGTTTATCTCTGCCTATTGTGCCATTTTAATATTTATATTTGTAGGTTATTGAACAAAGTTTGAAACTAATGTGTTGACAGACATCATCATCTAATTTTCAAACCAACATTTAATCAAAAACTATCAAGACTGCCTTTTTACCACAAAAATACAAATTGTCTTAGGAATTAAAAATTATTCTCTCTATTAAGTACCACAAAAGTGGTTGTGCCATTCTCATCAATTATGGTTTAATTCTCTTGTTAGTAACATTTTATATTTTATTTTCTGCTTTGTCCACGTTTTATTTAGGGAAAATGGTAAAAGTGGGAATTTTAATTTAAAATTTTTTAGCAGCCCGTCTTGCCACTCATCTGGGTTATATGTTTATATACTAACTATGCTAATGGTTTTAGGGATTAAGGAGCTTATATTTATGGGAAGTATACCCGCATTTGTAGAGTGAAAAACTATGTTGGAAAACCACCCTCACTACACCAGACCAAGATTTGAACCTCAATCTCCCCGTCATTGGCAGTCTAGTCTACTCCGAGAGTAGCGTGTTAGACCACGCAGCCACTGAAGAAAGTGGGAATTTTAACTAGTCGAATTTTTGGTATCCTCTTAAGATAAATTGTTAGTAAAATTACTAACTATTTTTAAATGTGGTGCTTGTGTACTCAGAAAGAACGCATTAAAGAGTTGGAGCGCCGACAAGTGGGGCAAGAAGTCCAGAATATGCGTCGCTTACAGCAGGACCAGGAGATTAAACTGTTGAAGGAGGAGAGACAAAGAGAAAAGGCAGAAGATGCTGCTGCCAGAGGGAGGATCCTTAAACAGATTGAACAAGACAGGTACTCTAAACATTTAACTTCTTCTTTATTTATTGTTTGTCAAGTTTTTTTATTGTAACTTATATAGGTATTAAATAATTTTCAACTAGAGGGGAACGTTAAGTTGTCTGAATTGACTGGTGTTGTGAATGTTTACTTGTACATCCTAAATGCTCTCGCTGTTTATTTAGGGCAGAGCGAGCTGCTCGATTTAATTCTGAGAAGGCAGCTCAGCAGGAGGAGTTGTCTAAGCGGCAGCAAGAGCAACTGGCGGAACAGGCTCGCCAACTAGCGGAGAAGCAGGCTTCTAGCAGGTGAGCACATGTATATGGTGGATATTTTTAGTTCATAATTTCCCAAAACCATGTTAGATGTGAGCTATATCTAGTCTAAGATCTGGTGGGGAATGCCTCTCTTTGACTATTCAAGAGTTTATAAATCATATTCTAAATCCAGGACCTCATACAGGAATGAGGCTAGTAAATGTAGAGCTGCTGTAAAGGCTAGTGTTTTTATTATTGAAATGAATAGTGCAGCCATCTCTTCTTAACACCTTGCTCCTATTAACCCTGAAGTATGCAATAGTACAATTCAACATAATCAAGAGAACAGCTGTTCACTTGGTGCTGACCTCTTAGATCACGGCGATAAATTATAACAGTAATTATTTTCATGATGTATGAGTACACTTTTGCATTAAACTGTACCTGACACTGTCTTGCACTAAGCTTAAGTTGGTTCTAACAGCCATATTTCTTCTTTATGTATTCTTCATACCCTACTCCATTCAGCAACCTGGCTACTCGGTTGCTGAACTTGACATCCCATTGGTCATATGCACAAGAGCCTATTTGTTGGGTTCTTCTCACTCACTGCCCTCTCCACCTTTATCCCTCTCCACCCCCCATACCCAAGCACGATTTCACAAACCACATCCCAACCAATATAGAGAAGAGTAAACAATGAGTCATTCATCACCAGACATACAATGCCAGGCAAAGAAAGAACTCTTTTCTAGAAACTCAGAAATTGTGAGCCCATATATCTGTCAAACCCCATTTGAAGCTCTAGTAGCCATTTCAGGCTTCAGACTTCAGACTTGAAAATTAGAATGCTCTCAGATTCCTAGTGTGCTCATAGAAAGTTTGTAAAGATGATTTAATAAATATTTTTTGTTGGTTATTAAGTGAATCAAACACCTTAGCTCACTCAGTAGCGTGTCTCTTTACTGAGCTAAGGATCCTGGGTTCGATTCCCGCCATGGCCAAAAATGTATCATTGGTGAAATGTAGGCTTACCCTTTCACATTGATAAATTGATGGCGGGGGACTGGATTTTGTGCCTGTTCTAGTATTAAGATAGGTTATAAGGCATATGAAGCCAAGCCAGCCGGTGGTGAAAAATATATAGCTTGATCAAAAAAACTGACCCAGACCATACATAGGTTGGAAACAATAATGGATGTAAAGTAAAGCTATTACGAGAAATATGAGTTATCTTAATTTATTTTTATCAAACATTCAGAACCCGGCAAAATGGAGTGCAATATAAGTAACAGGTGTATCGTTGATAGATTCACTCCATTTAATTTGTTCACATTCCTTATCTAAATTAATTATTATTAACTGTTTATAACATCTAATTTTTTGTGCTGTCAACAAGTGGCATTTTCTTGTTATAGTAATAATATTATCGGACTAGCAGGGGCAAATCCACACACCTAAAGAAACTTGATTAGGATTATAATTGGGTATACCATATGTTAAATAAAATCAATGTGTTAAACTATCTACTATATAATAGGGGTGTGCAAAGCTTTGAAACAAACATCAGCTTCGACTTTGCTTCGAAAAAAATGCCGGCTTCAAATCTTTGCCAATATAAATATTGGCAATTAAAACCATTACTGCCATTCTGAGCTCTTTTGTACATTTCAAATTAATATTCATATGGGAAAAATCTGAAGTGAATTGCAGGTTGTGATAATAGCTTGATTTATCAGATTGAAACAAAATATTACAAACAATTGTGCAATCAAAAAAATTTCCAAGTAATTTTATTGCATAAAATAATTTAAATAACCACAATATATTTTTTCAACCCTAAAACAACCAACAAATAATATTCGAACTTTGATTCAGCTTCGAGAATATTTCATATACTCGATTAGAGTTCACTTCAAATTGAAAAGGTGGGCTTCGCACACCCCTACTATATAATGTGTTGAATATTTTATTAAAAATAAATCATCAAATAGTTGAATTGCTGAGACAGTCACTGTTTATTTCTGTCATCTTTGTTCAATGATGTGTTAAATATTATAAGAACCAAAAGGTTATATTGAGTAATTTATATCTGTGCAGTTCTGTGGCACACATTCAGTTCCGCATACCGAATGATTCTCCCCACACTCACAAGTTTGCTGCAACTGACACTCTAGGAGACGTCTACACATACCTCAACTCGCAGCTCAACCTACCTTTCAGGTGAGAATTCCCTTTGCCTGAGGAAAAAGATGCTTTGTTAGAAATACACTTTGAATAGGGAAGGTGTATATCTCATGGTTTAGTATGGATAAGTTTAGAAAATATTCCCGACTTAGTTGTGTGAGGCAGTAAAAGAGACTGCTGGTTGACGAAGGGAGGGGGGTTTGGTGTTGGTTGTACACACCAATGACTCAAGGCTCTACACGAGTTTCTTGTGACTGACAGCTGAAAACTGCGAACATAGACAGATTACTTACCACTACACAAAAATTATTACAAACAAATAAACCATCCGAGAATCGTGAGCTTGTTTGCATATCACGAGGTATATCTGGGTTCAAATCCTAGATGGGTACACTAAAGTCATTTTACACATATTATTCTGAATGCCATTACCGTAGGGATGATTCATTTAGCAAAATTTAAATAAAGCAGCATTTTACTAGATGAACATATAATAATACAGTAGGCCTAACTATAATACAATCACGATCTTAGTTTACATGGATGATGGCTCAAAAAGCTTCTAGAAAGAACCCCCCTAATACATCCCTACGCCGACATTTGTCACTTTGGATAGCTGTAATGAAAAGTATGGTAATATATGAGTTTGATATTTAACCACAGTAATTTAGGCCAATATTATTTATATATTTATTTTAGGGGCAGACACAAAGCTTATTTATCATATTATTCTACATAAAAAAAATTATTATTCACATCACTTTCACAAAAGGTCTAACTACCATAGCTTTAAAATGGCGACCGACAATTTAAACCATGTGATTGAACGTGACGGAAACAAGTTCTTTACAATGATGGACTCTGGATGGATACTCTGTAGCACCTACACACATATCCTTATTTTAAACACACAGAAGACACACATAGATACAAAAAAAAAANAAAAAAAAAAAAAAATGCTATAATTTTGATACAACGTTATAAGTTTATTAAGTGATACATTGAGTTTAGAAATGTGAAGTAAAGCCTTGAAGTCAATGGTACAATTATAAAAAAAATTACAGTAAAAACGTTAGATCATTTAAGCACAGGAGATTGTAATATAGGCCTGGCCAAAACAGAAAATTTTACATCTCACAACTGTAGACACAAGGATAACTAAGTAATTTTGTCTGTCTACAATAACAAATGCAAACACAGCTGGAATTGAATATTTTCCATCTCTTGCGAGGAGTGCGTAGTTAATTTAGCCAATCATAAACAAATGATCAGACCACTTTAATAAAATAAAATGAATACATAGTTAATTAATCTAGGATAACATTTTATTTTCTTGACAATAATGTATAGTAAAATATATTACATTTTAAAAATTAACCAATAAAAACAATAATATAATACTTGATAATGTTTTTTATATGAAGTGATGTATGTTTGAAAACTTAATATGGCTTTAATTATGTAGTCTATGGTTGTGTATGTCCGCTCTTTGCCTTTTATATACTATTTTTATGTGGCACTTAAGTTTAGAAAATTGAATTCAATTATGGTTTCATAGAATGTGTGCTAGGTGAAATTTAGGCACAATAATTTAATAGTGTTTTCAAAATATTAATACAGGTTGGTTATGATTCTCACCAAATGTATCAGAAACAAAAGCTGCCCAAATAAATGTTGATTTTAATTTAACATAAATTAAAGTTCTTTTGAAAAAAAAGTGTGGTTTGTTTAGGTTTTTAAGTAGCTGTGAGAGATTAAATTATATTTAATACTCGATAACCATGAAATAAGAGTGTTTTTTCTGTACCGTATATTAATACTAATAATATTAATAATAAATAAAACAAAACCATGATATACAAATTTGTAATAATAAAACTATCTGTTTATTTATTTGAATGGCCTATTGATCATTATTTCAATGATTCTATTGGCATAGTCTGTTATATTTATTATTTTCTTCAGTGGTTAACTCGTCTTAATTCTTATTGGTGGAAATTATGTCTTATGACTTTTCATTGTAGAATGACTATTTTGAATCTAAGAGGAACATAATTACGAGTACGCTTGCGATTGTATAGTTACTAGTCCAATAAGTGGGTATGTTGTTTGTAGACTAGCCATACGAGGACTCTTAAATAAAGTTAAATGTAAACATTTCATTTATGAATCAAATTTGGTAACATCAAACATATTTTTTAAATAAGAAATTTTAATAGTTGGGGAACAAACTTGCTAGTGTTGGGGAACTGATATTCAATTTCTGTTTTTAACATTTTTTCTTTTGGTCAAGTGGAAGGGGAAGAACTTTTACCCGAAGGAGGGAGTACTTAATATCTACAAAAAAATATTCTATTTTAACACTTAAAAGAAGTGACGTTTTAAAGTCATCCTGGACTCTGGATCCACTCAGATGTGCTTAGTTCTAAATTCCAATTTTTTCGTCCATTGCCTGACCATTTGGGGGGGGAGAGTGGGGAAAGGGATGAAACTAGCAAAAAGCTATGAGCCTGAGCAGTGAAGAATATGTAGTAGCCTAATACTTTAAAGAGTTAATATTATTTTTAATGTACACCTTGTGTTAGCATCTGTTATTGTTATAGACTATGTCAAGTTTAGTCAAGAACTGAATAATAAAAACTGGTTAAATGATTAACTCTTGATTTACGTCACGCTGGTTCACGAAGACTAGATGTACCCAGCTGTGGTGACACGACTGGATCAAACTCCATAGTCATAACGTTGCTATTTGCCTCAATGACTTCTCTAAAACAAAAATATTCAGGATATTCCACATAGATAGATATTTAATAAAAAATAGTTACTTTCCAGTTAACTTCTTTCTACATCTAACGACCATATTTAGTAAATTTATTCCTCTTGCGAATACGACTCGGTGGAGGGTTTTTAACCATCTTAAAAAAAATTGTAAAATATTTCCGGTAAGGTTTGAAAGTGTACGACCAACCTACTGCTCTGAAGCTAAATAATAAAATATGGAATCACTAAATTTTTTGAATGAGCTGACCAGATGAGTATCAGAACGACAACACGAGATGGGATAAACTGATACTCTTGTTTGAGTGGCAGTGTCCACATCTGACAGTGCTGTCATCAGCCGTCACAAGTTAAAGCTGTGAAAGAAAATAATAAGGGGGAAGAGGGGAGGGGTATTTGTCTACTCTAAATGTTAGAACGGAGTTTTTAAATTCTCCACTAGTTTCAGGTATTGTCAAGTCTCTCAAACATGGAAGCTCCATGCAAAAATGTATTAGTGAAGTGATGTGTTAAAGCGATTTACACCACTAGATGGATTCATCAAAAAATTTAAAAGCCGACCTCTTAGAGGCAATAATCAAACATCTGCTAATTCACAACTAATTCACCAGAAAATTATTATTATTATTAGCACCGCGTCTTACTACCCGTTTGGGTTATACGCACTCACGCTAATGTGTAATGGTAGGGTGATTGTGAGAATGAAATGAAGGACCTACAGTTTAACATGGAATCCGAACCACGATGGAGGCCTGGCATTCCCCACATTCACAAGATGTCTTGTCGGAGGTGAAGGAAGGGTTTGGTAATCAGATAAATCTTTGCGGGACCGAGGATTGAACCCCGGCCGCCAGCATAGAAGTCTGACACCTTACCCCTAGACCGACCAAAGAATTGAAATAAATTTGAAACTTTAACACAATAAGATAAAAATTAAATAAACAATCACAAACTGCTTTATAAAAATGTTATTTTTAGATGTGGAAGTAATATTTAATTATTTAAATAGTATTTAAATGATTGTATTGAAATAGTTAATAGATAAAAAATCAAATCATACAAATTATGGTTTTAGAAAAATAAATTAAACATAGAAGCACCTGTGAGTGTTTTCTTGAAAGAAGTAGGCGCCAGGAGTCATTTTCAGTCACTTACGCAAATTTTCTGAAACCAGTTGCTTGTGAAAGTAACATCAAACTCGACCTTGTCAGTTTCTGAAGGCTGCATTGGTAAGCGGCACGAACATGATCCACCTGTTCTTCTTACACCTGTGGTCTACCTAGACTTTTACCCTGACACAAATATCACATTATCTTGAATTGTTTGTGCCATTTGTAAATATACTGTATAGTTGGTGGTTGCTTTCCAAAACTTGCTCTAAAATGCTGTTGCAGAACAGTAGCAGAATTCGTTTTGGTTAATTCAAGCACACAATACACCTTATCCATAGAATTGGTAGCCTTATTGGCTAACTGCTGCTTACATAACAATCAACTGCAGTGATACCAACCAACCAACTACTACATAAAACTTCCACAGAGATTTTCAACGACATGGTGCAAAGTGGGTTCATATATCATAAACAGTTTAGGTTTTCTAAAATTTTGAATCTGTCTATTTCTTTTGTAATAATTCTGTATTTGTTCAACAAAACTATAAATGACATATTTTATGGTACACTACTTAATGCAAAATATGCTTTGGAAATGGTGTTGAAATAGAAATATTGATGTTATTGTAAATGTCTCCTAGTGTTTTTAATCTTATATGTTATTCATTCTATATGATTCTATCATATTTATTTGCTGATATATCATGTCATATTGTAACTTGTAGGGGTAGGTTTATCTGAAAGTGAGCTGCAAACAGGTCATATGTATATTTGTGTATTTATCCACAGGGAATTTTCTTTATTTACAAACTTCCCAAGGAGAGAGTTATCTCAGAGCAGCAATAGTCAAACACTTCGCGATCTTGAGCTGGTACCGTCTGCCGTGATTCTTATACTGCCTGTAAGTATGATATACACACAATTGATTAAACTTGCAATGGCCTAAGTTCAAAATGTTAATGTTTTCTGTTTTAGTGCTAGTGCTATTAATTTGTCAATTTCAAATTTCATTGCTATAGCAACACAAAACACAAATTTTAAACCACTTGTTCTCTACCAAAACATATAAAAGTGACATAACTAAAATCTAATTGGTCATAATAGTTAGGGTTCAGGAAATAAATAACTTATTTTAAAACTAAGTGTGGAAAATTGTATTAATTCTTATGTTAGGCCTAGTTATAAAAAAACTCCATGGTGTGAGGTCGCAAGCGCGCTATACCGACTGAGTGGCCTTCACCGTTAGCAATGATATTGCCAACATTGTGGATAGAGGCTGTCATGTGGTCAGCACAACGAGCCCTTCAGCTGTTAGTTTCAGTTTTCTAAACTGAAGCTGCTTCTTCTTTATTCAAGACCCATTAGAACTGAGGTACCAAAGAACTGATCCGGTCCATCCCTAGTAGAAACTTTGAATTGGATTGGTTATGTTGGCCTTTTGAGTTGCATAGCAAACAAACAATAAATTTCCTCTATTTCTCTTCTAGAATATCACAAGTAATAATAGTAATAATAATAAAATACATTACTCTATCCCATATCTCCTTTCCTTATGGGGATCCTACATGTTCAGTCTTAAAAAAAATACTAACAGAAATAATGATCATTCACGACCTTAAGTTTACTTGGATGACAGCTCAAAATGTTACTAGAAACAATTCCTGATATATCCCTACGCCAAAAGCTCATATCTGTCGCTTTGTAAAACTGTAATAGAAATGTATGGTAATGAATGAGTTTGATAGTTAACCACAGTAATTTAAACCAATGTTATTTATATATTTATTTGAGGTCTGTCACAAACCTTATTTATCGTTTTATTCCACTTTAAAAAAATGATTATTCACATAACTTTCACAAAAGTTCTAACTAACATAGCCTCAAAACAGTGACTGACAAATTTTAACCATGTGATTGAATGTGATGGAAACAATCTCTTTACAGTAATGCACCTATGCAGTGGATAAAACTATTTTATTCGACTAAATATTTTGAAATATGATAAAATAATCATAAAATAATTTATTATATATAATAATTAGTATTATAATATAGTAATTAAAAAACTTAACACAAATAACAAAACAGTGATCTTTTACAAGTGTTGGCAACCCTAAACCTAGACATATTAATTTCTTACTGTCGTCGAGGTAAAAAATTATCATGAACAGACTTTAGAGGCAGTACTGCTGGACAGAGGCCTGGATTGACAAAAGATGCTCTAGTGATTCGAATTTTCTGATCACACCAGTATCAGTCCATCAATCTTGCAAGTGGTGGGAGAGACTGACAGTAATATTGACGCTGTGCGTATGCTCGTTAGTATTTCTCTTAGTCCTTTGTCCTTGTGCAACTAGTATTATCACTCTACACTTATTTTCATTCTTTTTCTTTTACTTTTTTTAGCATCACGTCTCACTACTCATTCAGGTTATACGCCTGTATACTATTTATGCTAATGTGACTATCATGAGTAAGGTTGAATTTATAGCATGTGTACTCACATTTTCATGGAGGGGGAGTGTAAAACAATTTTGGAAAAACCACCCTCACTACACCTGACTGGTATCCAAACCCCGATCTCCCCATTATCAGCAATGTAGTATATTACGAGAGTGGCGCCTTACACCATGCGCCCACCAAAGTGGGTAGTTTTTCTTATCACCCATGTTGTTTCACCAACTGTACCTTGCATGGAGGAGCTCGAACTGATGAAAATAATGACACGAATACTCACCATGTATGAGTCAGACTGTCAGTCCTAAGAGTGGGTGGTGATGATCAATATTCTTTAAGACGCACCCATAACCTCTTTGTCCAATGGCAGCATTGTAACGTATGAACTGTGTTCTTCTTTTCGCCATATTGTGTTCTTTCCTTATGTATGTTTCTATCTGCCTTTCCTGTACCTTCTTCCAAATATAATAAAATACCTCATAAAGCAAAAAGAGATTTTCCTTCTAGAGATTTATTCAACACATAGAAACTGTTAATTTTATTTTTCTCTTTTAAAGAATATTACAGCTTGGTTAAAGTCCTTTATCCCTTTATGTTTATATTACATTACATTTTGTAATAATCCTTTAATAAGCTCACTTTTTCCCTACTAAATAAGATTATTTATTTTTTGTTACCCTTAATTTTTTCTTCATGGTTATTATTATTATCATTAATAATAATTTATTACTATCACAACCATGAACGGTTTTTCCTTACTGACATGCAAGACCAGGGTTCAATCCAACCTGACAGTACTCTGGTGTTATTTTTTTCCAATTTTCCTTTGATAATCTGTGTGAAAATAATTAATTAAAATGTATGTTATTTTGCTGCAGACATCATCTGGCAGTGTTGTGACATCTAGTGGTGATGTGTCGGTGGTAACTCGTTTCATCAGGACACTTATAACACCCATTTTTGCCATATATAACTATGTGTGGTCCTTGGTATTCGGTCGGGGAGAGAGCAGCCCAGCCGAGGGTCAAACGGAGAGAAGAAACACGAGGAAGGAGCCAGGCCATGCATCTGGGTCACAACCCAATATACCATCACAGTAAGTTTACTCTGAATTTTAATCTAGGAATGATAAATACATAAATAAAACTTATAACTGAGATCTTCTCCAAATAATACATTTTGATTAAAAGTAAATGGAATAGCCACGCTTATTTAAACACCAGCTTTTGCGATCCACTTGGTAATTTATTGGGAGAAACTAAATTGAAGCTTGGTTTCCTACTGAACCATCACCAAAGATAGTGTTGATCTCTTTGTGTCCTGTGTAAGCTCCCTGTTATTTGTTGGTGAAAGTGCATTTTCTCAACAATTTGCACTTCAGCTTGATCCATCTAACTTAATTGTGCTGGTTATGACACTAGCTATAATCCAGCCCTTTTTAAAATCATATAAATAAATTTAATTCAGTTCTTATTTATATTAAATGTTTTCCATATGTTTATTATCTATCTATTTATTTAATTTCAGAGGTGTGAAGCGTCGCAATAATTTAGGAGAAGCTAAAGTTGCCCGTCGGGAGGGCAACATTCATCGTTTGACAAACAGAGATTCAAGTGATGATGAAAATAACACATGGAATGGGAATTCCACACAACAAATGTAAACTTTACTGTTCAATTGGACAATAAAACTTGTCACATTATTGATTGGAAAATTGCTTGGTGAATTTAAAATGCTTTGTTTGGTTTATATTAGGGGTGTGCAAAGAAGCTTCGAAACAAATTCCGGCTTAGAAGTCTCACTAATAAAACATTAACCGATAAAATACTCCATTTATGTTCAAGTACTGCCATTCTGAGCTGTTTTGTACATTACAAATTAAAATTAATATGGAAAAAATCTTTGATTTGCATGCTTGTAATAGTATCCTGATTTGTCATCTTAACACGAAATATTACAAACAACTGTGGAATAAAATATTTTCCAAATAATTTTATTGCAAAATTTAATACAAATAATAACAATGCAATATTTTTTCAAGCGTAAAACAACTAAAGAAAAATATTCAAACTTTGATTCGGCTTTGAGAATATTTCATATATTTGATTCAGGTTTGCTTTGAAATGAAAAATTGGACTTCAGCACACCCCGAGTTTATATCTTCCCATAACTGCAGTTAATGTTAATTTTCTTTAGGTTTATAGTTTTTAGAGGTTTACAATACTTAAACCACCAGAAACAAATTTATTGCAGCATTGTAAATATGTGTACAATGAATGCATTGATTTAGGGTTGTCTTTATACCACATTTCAAACCAGTTAATTTATTAATCATTGTGTATTTAAGTGTGTGTGTATTATGAAAGGTTCAGGAACAAAGAACAGGAATAAATACAATGTCTTTTATACACACTTTTCTTTTCATTGGGAAAGCTGTATTTTTTATCTCTCCATGTACTTTACCTCAAAGAGTGAAAAATGAATTGATATGTTTTAAAAAGTGACATATAATGCACACAAAAAATATGACAAAATTTTAGTATGTCCATTCAAATACACATTGTGCTGTCACTAACAATAAATACTTTACTTTGCATTAGTTTTCGTAGGTTTTTATTCAACCACTAGGAAAGATCTTTGTGAAATGATTATTATAAGTTAATTATCCAAAGTTTGGATAAGTGAAGTTTTGTTGGTTATTTTATCATACTTTTAATCAGATAAAGCTTATTTTTAAGGTTTTTTAATTTGTGTGAAAGAAAAGTATTTCTATACATATTTTACACTATCCATCCAAAATATTAACTTTCTTTATAAAACATATATTAAGCAAAACTACAGCACAGTACAGTAAGAGCTTTGAAAAGTTACCAGACCAAATTATGTATCCTTACGCCGAACCATATGATCTGTAAAAACATGTATTTAGCTGCTGTTACTTCTGATGGTCAAAATTTAGGTATTACACCTAAATGTTGACTGTTAGAAGTCAGCACCAAATAAGCCATGGGGCTACTGTAGATAAAATGTAGTAGGTTAACGTTAAAAAAAAAATATTTAATTAAAGCACTGTTTTGTCTCATAATGATTTTACTTGTATTTACATAAATCCCATTGCACATGTGTTTTAACAAATCTATTTGATTAAAGCAAGAGTTTAGCCAAAATGACTTTGATTAAATCGAAACTATGGTCTGGACTAAAATTCCATTACTGCATACTTGCCAGCTTTTGTTGTCTGCCCATCATTGTCATTATTAATAAAATAAAGAGTTTATCGTGAGCATTGTACAATATCTACCGCACACAGGGCTGAAATTTTAAAATTGGTAACCCCTGTGCACAAACTTATGCACCTCAAAGCCAGATTTTTTAAAATCTATTAAAAACTAGGTTAGATTAAATTAAATAAAAGCCAGTAGGTTTCCAGGTGGCAGTGCGCTCCACATGCTAGACTAGTAACTAATGTGGGTGACTCAGTGTTAACGACTTTGTCCTTTATACTATTAGGGAAAGACGAAAAGCAATGTCAGCCACAAGGTGATTTTAATACTTGAGGTAGCCACAAATAATGGAAAGAAGCAGCAGAAAAAAGAAATTTAAAAACTGACTAAGCCTCTTAGAATTGAAAGTAATTTATTTTCATTGTGCTATTTTAAATCCTATTCTAATGCAAAATTAAAAACTGCCCATTCTTGTTTAGCACAGCTCATTGTTCCATGCTTGCTTGCTCAAACAAGTTGCCAGGCACATGATTTATTGTGCACTTGCTCACGCTTATCAATAGTTTATTTTTAGATTCAGCAAATAAGAGAACTTAACATAGTTTGAGAAGGATAGAGATATATTTTCCATTGCACCATCTCTCTTGTCTTAGGTTTGGCTCCTTTACACAAAAACAAATTAATAAAAGAAAATCTTCATAACTATCCCGAAATCAAGGGCCTTAAAATCTCACAATTTCACACACAATAATACATACCAATCTCAAACTGAAGTAAAGATCTCACAAACAACTAAAAATAGGTGTCATGTGGTTTTATAAGATTATTCGAAATACTGTCTTGACTATGGAAAATAAAATTAGATTATTACATTTTTTTTCATAACATCAATAACTAGCTTTCTTAAATTTATAAACATTGTTAAAATAATGTATATATATTTTGATGTGTGCAAGACTTGACATTTATATGGTTTGGGATCAAGAAATATTCTTTCAGGTGATATCAGGAACAAGAAATGTCAATTTGAAATAATTATTTATCTTCTGTGTTTTTAGATTTATTTTATTTATTTGAGGTATTTAACATGCACTTTCTGAAGTGATTGAATATATCAGCACTTGAAAATTTCTATGAGCGAGAGCGAAATGGTTTACAAATTTTGCCAGGAACAGTTTTTTCCACATACCTTCTAGGGTTATTTTACATGCCATAAACATGGGACCGACAACTTTACTTCCCCTCTGATGGAAGTGTTACTATGGATTTGAATCGCTCAAGAAAAATTCGTCGACCCCGGCAGGATTCTGAGGTGAGCACTTTACCTCTAGACCAGCAAAGTCGACTAAGATTCCTTTTCATGTAAGGAAAATATCTCTTTTTGTCAATCTGTACTAAGCCAGGGCAGGAGTGTGTCAAAACTCTGTTTTTATAGGAATCCCACTTAAGCCACCAACATTAATTGGAAGAAACTAAAATTTGTCATTCTAAAAATGTTTTATTTTATATATTAATTAAAGTGTTAACAAAAGCTGCCAATAATAGGTACTTCCTTACGGATTACTGTATGGTTTCTCTTTACATCATTAACTAAACAGACTAAGAATATAATAATAATAGTATTTAGCACCGCGTCTTACTACCCGTTCAGATTATACGCTACTAAGAATATAAATACAAAACATTTTTATTTACCCCATTGTGACACTGTAGGTCTTTAGTTTTCAAATAATGGGCACTTCCTATGCAAATCGGACTGTAGGTATCTGAAGCACATCTTAAAATAGGTTTTGTAATATTTTGTGGAAGTCTTGATTGATCAAAGCACTTTTTATTATTTTGCTCTTCATTATTTTGGTATTATAACTCTTTGCTAGCCTCCAACTCTGTTAAATATTTAGGATCCAGCTTCTTTTTTTTTTCCTTTAATAAAGTGCAACATTTGTGAACTTTTAGTATAAACATGTAAAATAAAAACTATATATTTTTGACCCTGATGTAATAAATGGGAAACATTTTCCTAACAAGAAGCCTGTTTTTTTTTATTCCTGCGCACCCCTAACACTAAATTAAAATGCTGAACTTCTCATTCATGTATCAAACTCTAATAAGAGTCGTCAAGCACAATGCATACTGTCAATTGGGATGGAGATAGCTTATTCATGCAATTAGAATCCAGGCCTATTTTTTTTCTTATAGGCCATATGCCTTTGTTCATATAATTTTTATAATAGTTTTACGAACTTAATACATTTTGAAGTATCTTTAATTATGTGGTAAGTTGTGTATTTTATACCACAATTTTCTTGACCCCGGTATTTCTAACAATCATAAATAAAAGGATGAAAAAATTTCAAAAATATCATGATTACGGTATATTTTGAAATAGCTGTATTTTACTTTTGAAATTGATTATTGATGCACTGATCTTCTGGGTTGACATATCTGCGATAAAGTTGTTTATGACAATGAAATGTCTGCCATGCTTTTAATATAAATTGTTAATGGTATTGGACAAAGGATAAGACACTAAAAGAGAAGTTAATGTCCAAATTTAAAAAAAAAAAGTTAATTCTTATCTAACCGTAGTGCCTTATGAACAGGGGTCAGTAACCTTTTTAGGCCTTGAATGACTTTCACATTTATCAAAAGTCCTGCAATCACCCTTCGTTTATCCACTCTACTTTTTATCCTTTTTTTCTGTACATCTTGTAGTTATTCATTAAATTAAAAATTCCTCCAATACTTATGTCCCTGCCCTATTATAGAAAATATATAAAATAAATAAAATGTACACTTTGTTTACCCTGAAAAGTAGCTGTCTTTCCTTGATGGATTAAACTATGGCCTTATCTTATAAGCTGTACCATAGTGGAATAATGCAAGGTAAGCCTGCCTTTTTATGACAATGTGGTTTTCTTACATGATCAATTGGAAATTTGTACGCGATTGATCTGTTGCCAACCCATGATTGGTGAGATGAGCTTGGCTTTTCTCGGTTTTCTAAAGGTTTTAAGAGTATCTGTACAAAAAACACATGGCAAAATTAATGGGATCTTGGTAAGAAATCAGACAGTACAGCTAATTAGAGACAATTTGTCTTTGTTATTACCAGTGGCATATTCTGAGAAAATTAATAGGTATGCTGTACTCTACTCTAAAAGGTGGGGAGGGGGGGTAAAAGACCCTCAACTTCTGTTGACCAGGAAAGTCAAGGGATACTTCCCCAGGAAATATTTGAACATGGTTGCTTCTAGAACAATGGTTCTCAAACATTTATTATTTCCTGTTAAAACCTGTAAGCTATCTTGGGAAAATTGCCATCTTTCTTTTTTCACTTATCCTTATCTTTGTTTGAATATCCGCCTTTACAGCTTACAACATTTTATGAATTCATAAAAGTACATGTGAACTTTACACAAAGCGCATAAAAATGTGAAAGCACTGATAATTATCATCTACTCAAATTGTAATCAAAACACAACACACTAAAGATGATTGCAGTACCTAAATAATCGGAGATTTAAGTAAAAATGTTGAGCTAAAAGTGGTATGAGCACAGTCCTGACTATAAGACAGACAGACCTTATTCAATTGGCCATGTAAATAAATGCATACAGTCCACACAGTAAGAAATACCCAGATCAAAAAACAAAACATAAAGAGTATAATGAAATGGTATGTGAATCAAGCATCCATCAGATCTTGGTGGGAGGGAACCAGGTGGATTGTCATCCATTGCTATGATTAAAACCATTTATTAAATCTTAGTGCACTTCACATGATACCGCTTGGAAACAAACAAGCTTACCAATAATTTGAGAATGTATGCTCCAGAAGATATTTAGATCCGTAAACTGTCATAACAATAACAAAGGGGAGCTTTTCTCCTATTAATACCCTTATCACTATGTCATTGGTGTATATAGACATTTACAAATATATTTTGCTGTACCAGTACAAGTAATGTGAAAAGAGAATTTATTTTAAAATGTTTTGCTAAATCATTTTGAAATGGTGAAATTACACTCCTGACTGTTGAGATTATTTGATGTAGAATTATATAAAATCAAGAGTATCAGGTAAATAATGTACACTACAAAAAATTAAGAGAATTCGAACAACATCTTAAACTACAGGTTAAAACTCCATAGATACTTCATACTAAAGAAAAAACAGGAAGCACCGTCCCGTTCCCC
>CABFVX010005791.1:31251-46752 GCA_902151425.1 Timema shepardi
GTCCCCCCCCCGTCCCCCCCACCTTCCACCACTCCATCTGTTTATTCTTTAAAGGGCTGGTACCCAAATATGCTAGCCAAATATTTAACAATATATGTGCTGAGAATGCAGACACATACTTCAATATGCATTTAATGCTTGTTACATAATATAACTTACCACCAATTATTTTACAAATATTATATTATATATTTATCTTGTGTAGTTTAACTTTTAAAACTATATTATATTCAGTAAATTGAAAAATGACACCTGGACACAGGAATCAAACCCGGGACATTTGGCTTAATATGCTATGCCAATGCTAAAACCACTGAGCTATCCAGGAGTCGTTGAATTCCCAGGATCATTCTTCACTAATATTTTAAGGCAGAATCTGTGAATGACATGCGGAAATCATTGGCTACAAATGTGTGGTCAATTAAGATCAGAAGCTATCAGATAACACACCCCGTTCGACCTGGGTATTTCTGCACATTCATCACAGACTTGGCTTCAATATGGGTGAAGACTGTACCCTAGGCACGAGACAACTCCGAGATACCTTGGTGATTAGTCCTAAGCTAATGGTCGCAGGCTCAGTTTCTGTGTCCCGGTGTCATTTCTCAATTTAAAGAATATACCTGTTATAGTTGTTAGTTATGGTTATAGCCACATCTAAATATAATATTTAAGAATAGGCCCTATGTATTCACAGTTTTAACATTAATCTCCAAACAGTTTGCACAGAATAGATTAAATTAATAAACTAATAATTAGTATGCGGTTCGGGACTGGCAAACCCAGAAACTATACCTTTATTTATATAATTTATTGTTATCAATACACACTCAAGAAAGAGCATTGAAAAAAAAAAGGATTTATCAAGTTTGATAATTAAGAATAATTTGTATTGTTAAAACAAACTAAAATCTCAAGAGAAATGTTACATATAGGCCTATTTAACATCTATTGTGTGGTTAAAAAAAGTACCTTAATTGTGTTATAGTGTGTGTACCATCCCCGTTATGTTTTAGTAGGTCTATGGATGGATAGATTCATTTTTATCTATTTTTATTTCCACGTGTAATAAATGATGAGTATAAGTGGGTTTCAGTGGTGTAACAGATTAAGCTTGCCCCTCCCCCCACCCTGCCCCTAACTCCTCGCAAGATTTATTTTCGGGACCCCTTTTCCAAATCATCTACTACCTTAATAAATGCTATAAAAAATAATTAGTAGTCTTAAATAATTACTAATTTAGTAATCACACCTTTTAATGGCGGTTTTTGCCTCAATTTTGAGTTGGAAACATCATCAGTTAGTCAGGTTGACTGCATGAAGATTTTAAAAAATCTGTGCTATTTAAAACCAAATTAAATTAATGAAAAAATACTATAACTTAGTTTTAATTTACAACACTGATAAAAATATTCAACTATTTAAATTGTCAATAATCAGGACATTAGGTTGTTTGATTGCAATTATTTCTACCAAATCTATAGTAGCCTAATTTAAAGTTCCCTTTCGCGAGCCCCCTTTTACCATTGCCCACCTGCATTGCGGGCCTGGGTGTTATGCCACTGGTGGATTTGTATTTTACTTAAAGACAAAATTGGCACTTAATATAATTACACATTGTTAACTAATAATTACGTGTACATTCCACCTTCCTCAAATCCTTCAATATTGTTTTACCGGTACATTTCATTAATTATTTATTATTAGTGGCCTCTCTTTGAATCTTCAACTCATACTCTTCAGGTGTGGCCATAGGATCTATCCCATGAAGCTTCATTTGAACAGCTGTATCAAAGAGATAGTCATAACATTCGGTCATTGTCTTTGCTTGTTGCCAAGTGTCCCCCCACACATACACTCCATGCCGACGCACAAGGACAGCCGTAGTTTGGGGATAATCTTCCAATACTTGGGTCATTTTCTGTTTTAAATCAGCTTCCCATGGTGTATTTTCTATTATGGGGACAACCAGTTCCTCATCATAATTGTAATTGCGTCCTAGTTCTTGATTCTGGATTCCTTTGATCATTTCTAAATGTGTTACCTTAAATTCCTTTCCTGGGTATAAAAGTGTAGCCATAACAGCAGCTTTGGAATGTGTATGAATTACAGCTCCCGCGTTGCGAGCGACGTAAGCACACATGAAAAGTGGGGTACATTGACTTTTCTTTAGCTTCTTTTCTGGAGCAGGGAGCTCCAAATCTCGTCCATTAATATCTTGAACAAAAAGCTCTTCGGGTAGTATTCTCTCTTTTTGAACACCCGAAGGAGCAATATAGATCTTGTTCTCATATTTTATGCTAATGCCACCACCGGTACCCGTGACCCAACCAAGAGTGTAGAAAAGTCTACACAATTCTGGAATTAGGTTTTTTGGATGATTCTCCGGGAAGTTTTTATCAAACATGTTCGTTATTCTAGACACTGAGTAAAAGCTAAAAACTATAAAACTATCAAAAAATAAATGACAAAAGTTTAACCAAAAGAAGGTTATAAACGCCTTATCTATGGTCTACCAGAGACTAAAACTAGTGCTATTCTTTATCTATGGATTATACTGCAGTATGACAAATATGTAGTTCGTGAACATTACGGCTAAAGCGTTTTAACGCTCCCAAGTGTCACGGCTCCTCCGAAAGTTTATGATCGAGATTATACCAAACCTCGGTTTTGGTGTGGACGGTTTTACAAACAGGAATTTTATAACAAAATTTGTTCGTAGCTATGTTCAGCACCGATCCACGAGCTGTTGGTTTTTGCCTATCGCAACAAAGAATGTTTGTGTTCGGTCTTGTTCTAACCTGGACGCCTGCGCAAACATTTCCCCGAACACATAGTCACTGGCCGGAAAGCAGTAGATTCACACGGGTGTTTTGATTTTTGTAGTAAGTCTAAATACATCTTTTCGCAAGTGTGTTTCTTAGTGTATGTGTTGAATTAGTAATAAGAATAATTATTATTTCCTTTATTTTAGCATACCTATTGTAGAAAAATTGAGTGGTAAAAAGAAGAACAAATGAAACTCATAGAGCTCTATAAGCCGCACCAGGTAATCTAGAAAACTAGGGATCACGATCACTATAGTAAAATTTAAAAAACAGGATGCGTGGAGGAGATGGGTTCGTGATGGACAGGGATGTGAACTAGTGCAGGGAAAAAATGGAAAGTTTGTTAGCCACCCTTAGAAAGGAAAAAAAAAATAATAATAATAAGATACCATCGGTATGGGAAAAGCTAAGAAATTATATACAAGGGCCTTAGCCAGCCAATAATTTCAGGGGGATTTTGGTGGGCACATCCCCTAATTGCCGGAAGCTAGAAAACATTCTAAATTATAAACATTTCTAGAAGCTATCTGAAGTGTTTTTAATGGCAACATTACCCCCTAGCTGTCAGAAACTAGGACAAATTTTAAACATTAAACACCTCTAGAAGCTTTCTAAAGTAGTTATTTATGGTAAAATAACCCCATAACTGACGTAGCTTATGAAAATTTCTAAATAGTAAACACTTCTAGAAGGTATCTGAAGTGTTCTTTAATGGCAACATAACCCCCTAACTGCCGTAGGCTAGAAAAAAAACTCTAGATATTAAACACATCTAGAAGCTATCTGAAGTGTTTTTTTATGGCAGCACAACGCCAAGACTGCCGAGGGCTAGGACAAACTATAAATATTAAACAGTAGTAACTAACGAAGTGGTTGAAGTACACCTCCTAGCAGAAAGGTCAAGAGTAGCACCTTTTAGAAGTATTTGGATTCCACGGCTAGAATTACTTGCAATATCAATGGGAGTGAGTTTAGGTACTTTGGTTATAGATGGACATTGTTGGGGAGAAGTCAAAATATACTACTGGACGGATTCAAGCACGGTATTAGCTTAGATTCAACTAGCGGGACCTTGGAACATCTTTGTTAACAACCGTGTTCAAGAAATAAGAAGAACGATTAAGATGGCGTCCTGGAGACACGTGCCAGGTGAAGCTAATCCAGCAAACCTTCCTTCAAGAGGATGTACAGCATGAGAGCTAACAGCAACAAGATGATGGGAGGGACCTGAGTGGCTGAGGAAACCCGTTGACCAATGGCCTTGTGGGAGTGTTAGTTAACTATCTAGAGGACTGTATTTCTCAAGAAAACAGAAAGGGTCATCTTCCAGCAATGCAATGTTTGCTGGCTCAGCAAGATGTTTGTGAATGATATGGATCTTATGAAAAGGAAGTTAACCAGAAAACGTGTCGGTACCATGGATGTAAGTGGTATTACCGTTTCTTCTCGTGATATGACAAAATATTGCGCATGATATCATGGATCATAAGATTTTTCCCCAATTGCTGTCAAACAAAGGATCTAAGAGAAGTGAGTGAATTATCTTACGAGGAATTGTAAACTGCAGAAAAGAATATCATAAAGCGTGTTCAAGAAGAATCTTTCAGGGATCAATCGTGTGAGAAGCTTAGTACGCTGAAGACCTACAAAGATGAGGAGGGTCTCATTAAGCTGAAGACCAAGATAGTGTTCGGCTAGATAAAGATGATTTTTGTATGCCCATGGCATTGCGCTCGAATCACCCCGTTGTAAAAAAACTTATTTTTACAGAGCACAAGAAAAATTCTCATGCTGGAACACACATGTTGTTAATCGGTACTAAGAGAAAGGTATTGGATACTGAGTGGAAAAACTGTCAGATCAGTCATTTCTACCTGTGTAATATGTCGAAGGCACGTTGGAAGAGTGTGAACGTGGAATCTGCTCCTCTTGCGACAAACAGAGTACAAGATACAGCAGTTTTTGAAATCAGAGGAATTGATCTGGCTAGACCCCTCTACCTAAAAGGTGAAGTTAAAACATGGATATGTGTTTTCACATGTACTGTTTATAGAGCTGTGAATTTCGAGATAGTTACGTCTATCTCCACATCAGCCTTCCTGCAATCTTTGAGACGTTTTGTAGCTCGCCGTGGTAGACCCTCCATAGTGTACTCTAATAATAGGACTACTTTCGTTGGAGCTGCAAATGCCCTTAGAAAAGGTTGATTGGGAATGCATTTTAAGTTACAGTACGGCGAGGAAAATTGGGTGGAAATTTAACCCTCCAACTGCCACTTGGTGGGGTGGTTGGTGGGAAAGAGTTATACAAATGGTTAAAAAACAAATGAGGAAATATTTGGGCGAGCGGCCTTGAAATACAAATAAATGTCCACAATTTTGTGTGATGCTGAAGAGGTTATAAATTCCCGACCTATCACTTACATGTCTGAAAACGCTAAGAATCTGATAGCATTAACTCCTTCAATATTCCTACAAGAAGTTCCAATGGTGGGAGAACCTGACCTAGACACCTTAAACAAAGTTAATCTCACAAAAATGCACAGGTATCAGCAGCTGTTGCGTAAAATGCTGAGAAGAAGAAGATTTAGATCAGAATATTTGGATCAACCTGTACATGGAGTGTAATCCAGGAAATACGATCAACCCACTTCTGTTGGAGACGTCGTGTTGATTGTAAGTGAGAATAGCAAGCGGCTCGACTGGCCATTAGGTCAGGTCTTATACATTCTTCCTGGTCCATATGGTGTTGTCCAACTGAATAAGGCTAATTCGGAGCTGTGAGACCATTTAAAATACTCTACCCATTGGAGATGTCTTCTCCAGAAGCCCTTTGCCTGATGCCTCACCAACCAGTGACTACCATGGAAGAACCTGTTTCTATTGTTACAGAAAGGTAAGAACTTACTACTCGATATGGACGTACAGTGATAGCACCGAAAAAGTTGGACCTTTGAACTTTGTGACAGTTTTGTGAGTTGCCTTCTCCAACTCAGGTGGGAGAATGTTGAGTAGTGAGTTGAATAGTATTTGTTTTGTTTATCTTTGATAATGATTGCTAAGTTGCTGAATATGCTCTATGTCTATGGTGACAAAGCTGTCATGATATTGCTGGTTATGAAATGTTAGATATAGGATCTGTGCTCGCGTCGGTTTAACAGAAAACAAGACAAAATGTGTTGATCTATATTATGTAGAAACAACGGTAGTGTAATAGAAAGTAAATAATAGCTGAACCTTCTAATACCGGTGGTAAGTCAATTACTTAATTTACAATTCTATTTTATTATTATGGATTTATAATAATTAAAATTTTACATAAGTTTAAATTTTAAAAGATTAAAATACATTATGAATATTTTATCATGAAATAAAATTAAACAAAATCAAGACAAAGTTTAGCCAAAGACATAAAATATAATACCAGTACAATGTTACAGATTGGAAATTTTGAAATATGTGTGATAATATTGATGAATATAGTTTATCAATGAATGTGAAATAAATATTAAAAACATATAAACAAGTATGTAAAAAAATAACAATAGCAAATAATTAATAAGAAAATATTTTGAGATAAAAATAAAAGTTGAGAAAAATTAATTAGTATGACAATTATAAACAACACATGTAGGTATGCACAGGGAAATAATAGATTCTAAAATATTTACTGAGAAAATATGAATTTATTAGAATAATTATGATTGAAGGCAATTAGTTAGGATGAGACTTAAGTGAAGTATTTTACAGTATGAAAGACCTATCTTAATAATAAATAAAGGAGAGGTGGTCAAAAAATTTACATAAGTTTGGTATGTTGGGCTTAAAGTTGTTCACTGGCAAAGAAAAAATGTGTATATATATTTTTAATTTGTCGGTTCAAGTAAGTCAGTGATATTTGTTGGAACTTCATTATGTATTATAGTCCTTTTATTTAAAGTTGAATTTGTTCCAGAGTTTACAGTGTTAAAAGATTCATGATATAAATTTTAAGTGAGCTACTGGTATGATGACCTGACTGAAAGAATTCTAATTTGTGGGTACTTTTAAGTTTATTTTTATTAATTTTGTAATCAAGAATGCCTGTTTGGTAGATAATCAGTTTATCGAGAGATATTATAAATTTCAGTAGTTCTATATTCTCTGACAGGTAATGGCAGTGATCTAATAATTCTATTTTGGAGTGCAGCTAGTATTTTAAGACTTGATTTGGTTGCAAAAATGTTGGGACTTGAGTAATTCCATCCACTCAATAGAGCATTTTAGTGGGTGAGCCTTGACCTGCAAGAAGATAGGCAATACCTTCTAAATGTTCTTTAATGTTTTGTTTTACTTTGTTGATTTATTCTTAACAAATTATATATATGATCTGTACTATTATTTACAAGAATGAAGAATGAACAAATAATCATGAACAATTTTGCTTTGTTTTAAATATGTGCGAGATATGGAAACCATTAATTGATGTCATAATACCATTTCCAACAGGTCATGGGTGGTGATGGGTGTAGGCCTATTGAAAGACATTCTTCAATTTTAAAGGTGGATTCCTTTTTTTTTTGTTGAAACAGCAATCTTCCGTCTTATGATTAAACTTTTTGCATCTTTGGCAACTCATGTTACCACTATTATTATTATTTTGATGACCTTGAGCAGATCAAAAATGTTTGTGATTTTGACCTGAATTAATTTTTTTGTGATGATATTTATTAAATTTAAAAAAAAAACGCATCCTCATGCTTATCTTTGAGGTCATCCTTGTGTCAAGCATTTGATTCTTCCATGATCTTGATTTTTAATTCACTAGGAGTTGGTAAACTGTCCCTACTTTCAATTGTTATACGAAAGTTTTCGTAGGCAGGGGATAAGCTGTAGAGCATCATGATTCCTTACAAATCCCCGTTTATCTCTATTCCCATAGCATCTGTGAACTCATCTAGGTGGGTACTCATATCATCGTTGTACTTCATCTTGTGTAGAACGAGTGGTTTTAGTAATGTGGCTTTACGAGTAGGACCTTGACTTCGGTATACACTTTTCAATTTGTCCCATCATGACTTCGATGTGTCAAAAATTTTCACCTGTTTTAGTTCGTTTGGGGATATCATCAATATTAGATCTGACCTTGCATGTGAGTCGTATTCCTGCCATTTCTTCTTATCTGCTTCTTCTGCAGGTATTGATGTTTCACCACTCACGTAACACCCATCCCCACCCATGAATTCTATTTGGTGTTTGGATAGTGAATCTACTTCACACATGTGCTATGACCAAACAAAATTTTCAATACTATCTGAGCCAAATAATCATGGCATTCTCAATCTCGCATCAGAGGAACACACTGCAAGTATTTCAGGTATTGGTCTAGTCAAAATTCAGCGCTCGATGATGACTCAATAGTAAATTTACCTGAAACTTTGCATGTACCAAAATTGACCACAAATCTTCTCTCTGTTGCAAAAATTAACTGATAAAGGTTTTAGTGTTATTTTCAAGAAGGATTGCGCGCAAGTTATAGATGATCATGTTAATCTTATTCTAAAAGCAACACGATACAATGTGTAACACTACAGATTAATTACCTGATAAAATATTGCTGTGATGATATTTAGGTTGTATATAGCTCCGTGGTCGAGCGCCTATCATCACTGTACGGAATAGATACCGTTTAATCAGCTGTTAATTGCTCCGTGGTCGAGCACTAATTAAAATTGGTATATATTCAATTTAATTAAAGAAAGAGAATTATTGATGGCTGTTTATTCACACATTGTTTATTTAAATGACATATGTTAATTACTTATACATACTCCAATTAAATGATTTATATCAATGCACACTTGGGATATTATTGTATTCTGTGTTAGACAGTGACTGCGAGAGTCAATGGTAGATTTGTGAGTCCCTGACTGCGTTGCTTGTGTGAGCGTGGGTGCGCGGATTGTTTGTGTGGCTGAGTGTGGCTATCTGTGGCTGCCCTCAAACATACGCACAAGCAGTTTATATATGACATACCCCTTGCCTTTTGATCCCCTCGTCAACAGTGTAAGAACTAACTAATAGAAAGAGTCCTGGTGACAGGTGTTGTTAAGGCTAGCTTCTTATTGGTATAGGGAATTGGCGTATTTTGCCAAATACTGCGGAGTTGTTCTTTTAACAGTAAATATTGTATAAAAATATTTTTAATGGTGTAATCCTTTTCCCATTATTTCTGAAATAAGCGTGTTTCTTCATGGATGAATCATAAAAGGATACTCTACATATGTTACTTTTTATATGACTTTTTATATATTTTAGAGTGATCTAAATCAATATCATTACAAATGGTCTATACTGTTTTAATGAAAACATGTCAGAATATGCAAATTTATCTTCATGATTTCCTGAAAAGTCAAAAATTAGAAATGTGGCACAGAAAATTGGGTCACATAAATGAGTCTGATTTAAAATTGGCTCTAAAAGATAATCGCCTCAAAGGTTTGCATTTTAACACCAATGAAAGTCTTGGTGAGTGTGAAATATGTATTAAAGGAAAATTCACCAGACTACCTTATCACATTATGGAACAACCGAAAAATGTAGATAAACTGGAAATAATACATTCTGATGTTGTAGGCCCCATGCACACCACTTCACCCGCAGGATCCAGATAATTTGTTACCTTTATTGATGAGGGGACTCGCTATACCAGAGTATATTTCCTGAAAAATAAAAATGAAGTCTTAAATACTTTTAAAGAATTTAAAAAAATAAGTAGAAAATCTGACAGAATACCAGATTAAGTATCTTCAAAGTGACAATGAAAGGGCAGGATATAGAAATTTGGAGTTTGACAAATTCTTATCAGATTGTGGGACTAGAAGACGTTTTTCCATTGTAAGATCACCCCAGCAAAATGGATTGGCCGAACGAGAAAATAGGTCACTGCGGGATAAGGCCAGATGCCTACTTCTGGAACCAAATTTGCCCCACTCATTTTGGGCTTAGGCCATCTATTGTGCAAATTATTAATTAAATCGCAGCCCATCCAAGATTCTGAAAGGTAAAACTCCATATAAAAAGTGGACTGGTCATGTACCTTCAGTTCATCATCTTCAAGTTTTTGGATACAAAGCGTATCATGCACAACAAAGACCCCAGCAGAAGTAAATTTGATTCAAGAGCCAAAGAAGGCATTTTTGTCGGATACTCTGAAGTATCAAAGGCCTATCGTATTTGGGTTCCATCCTAAAGAAAGATTTTATTGCGAGAGATGTAAAAATAATTAACAAGCTCTACTATGAATCCAACCAAGAACCCTCAAGTGGTGATCCATTCACTGAAGAATACTGTGAACAACAATCAAATACGCCGAAAAAGGAAGAAAACAGTAACAGTCGAGAGATTTCAGTAATAAGGAATGACGAGAATTTAGATGAAATTAATGTAGTCGCAAGTGACAGAGAAGAAAACAATGAAGGATCTGAAGATAGCTTAGAGGAAGAAGAAGGACAAAGATGTTTAAGACCAAGAAATACAATTAGACTACCCCCTTGGATGAATGAATATGACATGTCAGCATTATGTGAAGTTAAGGAAGCTCTATAAGGGCCAGATGCGGAAGAATGGAATGAAGCCATAAAAAATGAAATCAAAGCCCATAAAAAGAATGATACTTGGGAATTAATGACAAAACCAAATGGAGTAAATGTAATAAGTTCCAAAATGGTTCTAAAAAATAATTTTAAACAAAATGGTGATCTTGAGAGGAGAAAAGCACCTCTTGTAGCTCGAGGATTCTCACAAAGACCAGGACTCTACTATGGAGAGACGTATGTCCCAGTAACCAGATTAGGCTCTATCAGAACTCTTCTTGCTGTAGCAATCGAAGAAAATCTAAAAATAAATCAACTTGAAGTCTCAACAGCTTTCCTTAATGAGGATGTAGATGAAAAATTATTAATGCAAAAGCCAGAATTTCTAGAAAGAATCCTATGCAACATTATGGTTGAAGAAAGTGCTAATGAAGACTCCACCATGTTCAAAAAGGCAAAGAAAATGCTTGAAAATCCATGCAAACAAAATGGTGAAAATGTATGTCGCCTTAAGAAGGCGTTGTACGGACTAAAACAAGCAGGACGTCAATGGTTCTGTAAATTAGATTCCAAACTTTGTAAATTAGGTTTAATACTTTCACAGGCTTATCCTTGCATCTACATTATGATCAAAGGGAGAGAAAAAATTCTGGTTGCAATTTATGTAGATAATGTAATCATGGCATCAAATTGTCAAAAAAATTGAATCATATAAAGAAGGAGCTGTTGAACTAATTTGAAATGAGAGATTTGGGAAATCTCTAATATTGTCTTGGTATAGAATTCGAATGTAAAAATGGAACTATTTCAGCCTCACAGAAGAAATATATTGATGAGATCTTTCATAAATTTAATATGGAGACATGTAATCCTGTGAAGACTCCCATGGTTCCGGTACTAAAGTTTACCAAGTCGTCAACAGAAAACCTGCCAAATTTTCTATACCAAAATCTGATTGGAGCCTTTATGTATCTCTCAACAGGTACAAGACCGGATATTTCACATTCGGTAAGCTACTTAAGTCAATTTAATAATTGTTTTTCTAAGGAACATTGGCTAGCAGCAAAAAGGGTCCTCCATTACCTTCAAGGTACCAAAGAAATGTTGCTTATCTTTCAAAAGACTGGAGAACCATTGGCCGGATATGCTGATGCAAATTGGGGATCATACTCCAGTGATATAATATCGTACACAGGGTACTGTTTTAAGTATGTGGTTTCAATTATCAGCTGGGAATCCATAAAACAAAGAACCATGGCTCTATCTACTCAAGAAGCTGAGTGCATGGCCTTAACAGAAGTGGCAAAGGAGGCAATGCATTTGAGGCAACTGCTGAACGACCTGGGATCTTCTAAACAAGCCATCCAAATCTTCAATGACAACATGTCTGCCCAAAACTTGACAAAGAATTCTATAATAAGTTCCCGATCAAAGCATATAAGTATAAAAGAACACTTTATTCGTGAGAAGGTTCAAAATGGGGACATTGTTGTGACATACAAGGCTTCTGAATCCATGAAAGCAGAAATTTTTACAAAGGGCTTGGCACGCCTCAGACACGCCATCTTGAGTCAAGCTGTTGGACTATATTCTCGGCTCTAACGAGTGAGGGGGAGTGTTGGGACTTGAGTAATTCCATCCACTCAATAGAGCATTTTAGTTGGTGAGCCTTCACCTGCAAGAAGATAGGCAATGCCTTCTAAATATTCTGTAATGTTTTGTTCTACTTTGTTGATTTCTTCTTTACAAATTATATATATATATATATATATAAAAAAATCTGTACTATTATTTACAAGAATGAACAAATAATCATGAACAATTTTGCTTTGTGTTTTAAATATGTACGAGATATGGAAACCATTAATTGATGTCATAATACCATTTCCAACAAAATCCTCAAATATTACTCATAACTTTATAAGATATGAGTGTACCAAAGAAAAATAAAGAGTTATTTTTACTGGATTAGTTAATGCAAAGGCTTAATGCTTCTGCAATAGCAATTAGTTTTTATGTTATATTATTTATGTGACTGTCCCATAAGAGATGCTTGTCAATAGTTAGGCCCAGATAAGTAATAGAATTTACATATTCCAGTATCTAATTTTCCATGATTATTTTCATTTTTATTATTCTTTTGTAGCTAGGTTTTGAGAATAGGATAAGTTTAGATTTGTTAAATTAATAAAAAGTTTATTGGTATGAATCCAGCCTAGCAACGGGGGGACGTCGGATTTTACATTATTTAGTAGAACATTTATATTAATATTCTCATAATATAAGCAAGTGTCATCTGCAAAAAGATGAATGTGTCAATTCAAACTGCTTTTGTGTAAATCATTTATATAAAATTAGAAAAGAATAGGTCCTAGGATTGAATTTTGAGGAACGCCACACATTATTCGTTTATAGTCACTAAAGAATTTTGAGTCTTGCTCGTATTTTATCAGAACTCTTTAGTATCTATAACTTAAGGAATTTTTGAACCATTTTAACGGCGAATTTTCTCTTTGAGTACACTTCAATTTATCAATCAATATCATGTGATCAACTGTTATCAAAAGCTTTCGTCAAGTCAATAAACAAACCGATTCCCAAGTTTCCCTTGTCAATAGTATTTTATGCCAGGCCTCCGCCATGGTTCGGATCCCACGTTAAACTGTAGGTCCCTCATTTCATTTCACAATCACCCTACCATTATACATTAGCGTAAGTGTGTATAACTCGAGCGGTTAGTAAGGCGTGGTGCTAATAGTAATAATAATAATAATAATAATAGTATTTTGAATTTTTATTATTAGGTCTGTAGCTGCAGCTTGAGTATTAGAATCGTTCAAGAAATCATATTGTCCAGCAAAAAAAATAGTTGTTTCTATTTAAATATTCCAAGAGTCTATTTAAACACAGCTTTTTAAAATTATTTTTGCAAGATTTGAGTTGAGACTAGTAGGCCTTTAGCTACTACCAAGATTTTCAGTGCCTTTTTTATGTATAAGAACAACCAAGGATTCCTTCATTTTATCTGGCACTATTCCAGTTACAAAAGATAAGTTAAATATTGGTAATAATACAGGACTTAAGACTTTCCTTTACTAGTTTTATAAATATAGTTGTTATATTATCATTCCCTAGCGGACAGTTGTTGGGGAGGGAGTTTACTATGGAGAGCAGTTCTGAAATGTTCCATCATTTTAAATTCCCTTAATCTTTTTTTGTTTTCTTTTTTAAATATGTTTAGTATTTATCTAACGTTTTTAATATTTTTAGCCAATTCTGGGCCAATGTTTACAAAGAATTTATTGGAAATATTAGCAATATCAGTTGGGTTATCGGTAGTAATATTTTTTTTATCACTATTTGTAATTTTTTTAATAACCTGTTAGGATGTCTTATTGGTTTTACCAAGAGTTTTGTTAATAACTAACCACGTTTTTCTCATGTTCCCTAATGCTCTGTCAAACCTATTGTTTGTATTGTTTTTTAGTAATACTCTAAGTAAGTTTGTGATCCTGTTTCTTAAAATTAGGAAGTTTTGTTTATAAATAAAGTTATATTTAGATTTTTTCATTTTGATAAAGTATCCCTAGTTGAGATTAGATTGAATAGCTCATTAGTGAACCAAGGGGTAAATAGTTTTTTCGTCTTAGGAGAATTTGTACGGTAGAAGCATTTATTGTTCTAATAAAACTTTCCGTTAATTGATTAAATAACAAGTTTATATCCGTTCTTTTAGTATCTAAGAGTTTTATATTCTGTTCAAAATATTGTTTAAATGTATTAAAATTGGTTTTAATTCAGTTATTAATATTGCCATTATCGCTCCGTGTATTATTGTACGGTATCTAAGCTTAGGACTATCACAAAACAATAAAAACATTTTCTGAGAAATTATATTATGCTCCATACTATACATTGTATTTGTACTATTAATCGGGTTTGTTATAAGGTGGTCAATAATTGATTCAGATGCATTACATATTCTAGTAGGGTAGTGGGTGTTAATACATTCATATCCATTTGTAGCTAATAACTAATAAGTCTAGTTATTCATGTGATCTAAGTCTTTAACGTTAATATTCATGTCGCCAATTATAAGGTTTTTTTATTATTATTAATTTTACTTTTCAGGAAGTTTAAAACGATTGTGTATTATAATTATGTGGTCTATAAATTATTAATATGTGTTGAACTGACATGAAAGGAATGTTATTAATGTTTGGCTGTATGTAAGACAAGTTCTCAGTTATATCACTATTTAGTAGGTTTTAGACCATTAAGTTGTTTCTAATATAACAACACACACACCCACTTCTTTTGGTTATACATGCGTAATTGGTGCTATAATTGGGAATGTTGTAGTAAATTGCCTCATCACTGTATATCCACACCTCTGTCAATATAATTAGATTAATATCTACATTAACAGATGATAGGATGCACAATAATTCCTCAAATGTGTTCTTTATACTCCTAACGTTGAGATAAAGTATGTTTATATAACAAGCTTTAGGAACCAGTTGACCATAACAAATATTGACTAGGCCTATGTCGTCAACTATGAATTCTTCAATGTTGTTTATTTTATCTTCCATTAACAAGTGAGAGATAGTCTATATTTTACCAAAGCTAGAGTTAATTCAACTCATTAAACTATTTATTGATATAATAGTATTAAGGTATTATTGTTAGATTTATAATCACTAAATATTACCCTATGAAATTTAAAGCTAGGCCTAGATTTTTTAATAGGGCAATTTAATAAAAACATAAACAACTTGTCGAACGTAAGCACATGCCCCACTTTTAACATATCCACTTAGTTTGGTGCCTTTAGGTAGTGTAACTAGTCAGTCTCATATCTCAGCTGATGGATAAGAGCCCCGCGTTGTGAGCCACTTTTGTAACTAGTCGTCCATGTCGGGTTTGCATGTGGTCAGTTTTGGTTACCAGCCCCACGTTATGGCGCCATTTTTGTAACCCGTCATCTTCCTCAGCTCGCTTGTGTGGAGAAGTCCCACGCTGATGACGCCAATTTTGTACCCAGTCGGCACAGCCATCAGCTGATTTGATGATGGCCTCGCGTTGTCATCTTCTTCT
>CABFVX010005792.1:3444-26139 GCA_902151425.1 Timema shepardi
TGTGTGTGTGTGTGTGTGTGTGTGTGTGTGTGTGTGTGTGTGTGTGTGTGTGTGTGTGTGTGGGTCGTATTTTCTGTATTTTTAATATTTTTTCCTTCACTTAAATCATTTTTTTAGGTTTGTTGCACAAGTTATTTTCTCCTTATTAAGTATCAGTGGCGCAGGAACGTTTTTATTTGGGGGAGTAGAAATAATAATAATAATGTGCTTTTATAGGGGAAGTGAATTTTTAACTTAAAAAAAGACCAAGAAAAAGTAACACAGCTGTGCCTCGCACTATTCGAGTGATTTATTCTGATAAATAATCGCATAACACTAAAACGCGTAAAGTGAATTGATTTTAACATGGGTGAGATATGGACTACTCCAAAGGAAAAAAAGGAAATAAAAACCTAAAACATGTAAATTAATGCAATTTTTATTAATTTATTCAACTAGTTAAGTTCTATAGGTAGCCTACACCTATTGACAATCTTTGTTCCCCTGAAATTTGTAAACAGATGCAATTTTTAATTAATTCGTCTAATTAATACAATGCTACAGGTACACTTACTGTTAATCTTCAATCACATGATAAATTAACTGGATCTGGCAAATCTGGATTATCACTCTCTTGCTCTCTTAAAGGCCCAGAGATGGTAGGTTCTTGCTCTCATGAAGGCCTGGGACGGTAATCTATTGCTCACTTGATCACCCTTTGATGGTAGGTTCTTGCTCTTTTGAAGGCCTTGGGACGGTAGGCTCTTGCTGTTGTGAAGGCCCTGGGTCGTTAGACTGACGGTTTTAAACTTTTGTGATGAAATGGTCAAGACTCAGCTGATGAGCAGCATTCTTCTTTTCTCTATATAGTTCTTTGTAGCAAGCCAAAGAACTCTGAATCGACCCGCCTCGGTGGCGTAGTTGGCTAACGCGCTTGTCGTGTTGAAGCTCGACTGCTGAAGACAGGGAGATCGAGGTTCGAATCTCGGTCGGGTGAACTGGGGGTGGTTTTTCCTAAATGGTTTTCCACTCTCCCTCCACGCAAATGCGGGTTCACTTCCTCTAATTCAACCTTCCCAAGTCCTAATCCATTAGAGTAATTAGTACCTAAAGCGTATAATCCGAACGGGTAGTAAGACGCGGTGCTAAATATTATTATTATTATTATTATTATTATTATTATTATTATTAACTCTGAATCTCTTTGGCAACTTTGGCCCTTCTATTCTTGTTAGGGTAATTCTCTTCAATGATTCTGATTGCACTGTCAATGTGGTTAAAAATTCAGCAATTTGTTTTGTTGAAAGTTGTTTAATAGGATCAACAGCATAGAGCTCTTCCTCTTCATCATTTATGCCTTTCTCCATTTCTAGAGATCTTCATTGGTGAGTTCAGTTGAATGGGATTGGAGCAATTCATTCACATTTTCCTGGTCTGCGTCTTCAAATCCAAGCGATCTTGCTATGTCAACAATGTAATGTCTTGTATTGGAAAGCTTGTGTCCAGAATAAAAATCATGATAATCAGAAACTTCAGCCCAAACATTTTTCCAAACTCCATACAGGACTGTTTAACTTCTGCCAATGAATCTACAGTGTTGTCAATACCATCCCCAGAACACCAAACTGTACAGTAAAGATCTTTGTAATCACTGGAATGTGTTGAGATTGTAGCCCAACCCATGATTATGTGCGGTCCACGAACCTTTGTTGAACCAACATGCAATGCACTCCAATTCATATTTTCATATAAATGTTGTAGAAAATAATAAAACGCTATTTTTTAGATTATGATACTTCGAAACTATTTGGGAAATCTAGTACATGAAGTTTGTGTACCAAATTGTTACCCTATTCACCAAAATTCGATATCTAAAAATAGTTTTTGTACACCAAATACGTGCAATGTTTGACAGCACAGCACATAAGCGTGTGAATAGATGTTCTCTTTTATGAAAAGGAACAAACACCACAAAGGTCACGGCTTAAGAAATATTCATTATCAATTATGAAAGTGAGAATAACACAAAATTTAAATCCTGTCATTCACAACCTTGTTGCCAGTAAAAAGTTGCATATTTCATGAAAAAATAGAGGCTAAATTGTAAAATTTTATATCTTCCTAATTTTCTTTTATAACAGTAAGGACTTTAAAATTTAATTTTTTTTGTAGATCAATAAGGCACAATGTCTATTTTTTTTTAATGTGGAGCCCCCTAAACATGTTTTCAATTTTCTATATAGTAACCCTTATAATCAAACTAGTTTGACACGTCTGATGTAGTTCCTTTGAAAAATGTTAGCAAACTATAGTGGCACTCTTTGTACCCTAACCATTAAAACATGACAGTGACAAATGAGTACATTAAGAAACCAAATACCTATGTAGAATATTCAATAAGGATACAAAACTCTAGTAAGATGTAATAGTCCATGATGGAGTAGTCCAGCCTAAAAACTCTGTAGGTATTTTCTGCGTCACTAGTGTTATTGTGCCATGATACAACATGAAATTGACTCCTTTTGGAGAGTTTCTGTGACTCAGTAAATACAATTAGGTATATTTATGTGTGACCGGCAAAACCCTATCTAAGGCAAAACTAGAATTGCCTAGGAATGACTGGTTTAACCGATGGCCTTTAGGCAAAACTATAATTGCTTTGGTAAAATTAGTACAAGCAGTCTCCTGTTGGAAAAACTAGAATTTAATTGGCAAAACTAGCACCAGTGATCGCCTGTTGGTAAAACTAGGTTAGCCTAGGTGTTGTCTGCATGAGGTAGATTTGCCTAGATCACAGACCAATAATATACCCAGACACTCAACCTCCAGGTTAAAATGGTTGCGCTTCTTTTGGCAGATTCACCACTAGGATCGCTGCGGTTAGTCCTATCATCACCCAGCAGTGACACTCGTGTACTAGTGAAGCATAGTGTTGAAGGACTCAAGCTGGCAAAAGGAGCGCACCAAACCCCCATAAGGTTGAGAGTGTTTTTTTTTATAGTAGAGGGGCAATAATGTGTCTTTTTGGACAATTTTATTAAAAAATATGCATTTGAATTTAAAAAAAGTAAATTTCAATGCTGAAAGTGAACAATATTTCGAAAAAGGCATTTTGTCCAGTCATTTATTGCAACACGACATACTTTTGTGGTAGTTTGAGTTTTCTAAAATTGCATTTCTTTTGCACAGGCATGTTGCAACTACAACAAAGAAAGCTATGCCCGTAACAACTGAATCCTTAATTGTGTCATTCCTCAGACCTTTGCCGTCCGGTGGTATCTCCGACTCAGATAAAGGTTTATGTGCGCAAGAATCATTATTAACATTAACATTAGCATTTATTTTAATAATATAGTTTACCCAATAAGTATTCGAGCTATAAAAATTCCAATATATTATCTTCAGTTAAATTTGTTGAGCGCACCATAATTTATTCCAATCTTGTACAGTCCATATTCATTTATATCGAGAACCAATCCAATAACATTTCGAAGATGTCCTTTTTCTTTGTCAACATAAAGAATTGGGAAGGTTTTTATGTCTCCAACTCCAGCTGGTGGGTGTATTTTGTTAGAAACCATCTTCCTTTTCTTTGCTTATTTTTCTAAATTTTCTTGACTAAGTTTCCTTGTGGTACTTAAGTCTTTACGACTGTTGTTCTCGATTAAAACAGAGGAATCAGGAAGCTCTGAAGAAGACTCATTTTCAGCTACGTCCTCCTCTTAGGATCCCATGAGAATTTCACGAAGACCATCTTCATCTTCTATGCTATTTATACTATCTTAAGGCAGTGAAGACGAGCTATGCCAACTCTTGGTTCAATTCCAGTTTCATTTGGCCAACGTGACTTTGTCTGCGTTGATGGTAAGTCCTGCCTCTTGCAAACGGCTCAGAACCATGTCTAAGTGTTCGAGATGTTCTTTAAAGGAATTACTGTACACACAGATGTCATCTAAGTAATTAGAGACAAATTTGTACTTTAGATCGGAGAAAATGTGGTCCAGAAGGTGGCTTAAGGCCTGACCACCGATACTAGCGCCCAGCGGCACGTGATTAAACTCATAGAGCTGACAAGGGGTGACGAATGCAGGATACTTCTTAGAACGATCGGCGAGCGCACATTGCAAAAAACCCGCATTCAGATCAATGAGACTATATACTGTACTTTAGCACCCCCTAGATGTTGAAAAGCACTCTCTACGCTCAGCATGGGGTATGGGTCAAACTGGATTTTCTTATTTACCTTTTTATAATCTGCTATCAACCAATGTACTTGTCCTTTCCTTGGTATAATAAATGCCGGATTAGCCAAAGGAGATTTAGATGGTCTAATTACGCTCTTCCAAGTTCACGAAAAATCTTCAATTTCGGAAGGGGGGGGGGCACAAGAATAAGGACCTGACCTGACCGGAACCTTATCAATGACCACAATAACATAGGAGAGCACGTCACATTTTCCCCAGACGGGTGCTATAACATCAGAGTATTTATTTATCAAACTGTCGATACGATCCTCATTCGTCCTTATAAAATTGCACCACATAGGGCTAGAACTCAGGTGCAATGGCACCTTAACTTTAAGATCGAACCCAAAACTTAAATGTCCCATCCTTAAATCTAGCATACCTCTAGTGGCACATAAAAAATTGATTCCCAAAATAATATCGCACACTAGATTATCTACCACATACAACTTTCTTTTCCATGAAAAACGATCAATCTTAAGAGAAGGGAAATCTAACGTTTCAACCATTATTTAACTCCCATTAACTAAAATAAAGGTGCGGGGAGCACATTCTTTTATTTCAACGTCACTTCTAGGCTTACCACTTTGGATTTTGCCCAGAAACTCAGTATTGATAAACGATGCATTAGCACCAGTATCGATCAAAGCGACGCCACGAGTCAACCCAATACAAAATTCAATCATGTGAACAGGAGAACTGAGTGGTTTTCTTGAACGCAGTGCAACAAGACCACTCCCCTGACTACACGTCACTCATTTCCCACCCGACACTAATATTGGAGATGTCCATATTTTTGCAGCGAAAACACCTTACGCGAGACAGGTCACGTCTACCATTCCCTCCTTGTTGCTCTCTGGAATTATTATCATAGGCTCTACTATTCACGGGGGATGCCCGAGCAGACATAAAATGACCACTTTTTTTTTTGAAATTGTGTCAAAAGGGGCAAACGAAGTGAAGGATTTAGAAATAGATATGGGGTGTTTATCAAAATATTCACTCTCAGAAAAAAGTGAAGCCTCAATTTTTGAAGCCAAGGAATACAACTCCGAAAGGGAACAGGGCAGATTCGATAACACAAAATGTCTTCTAGTAAGAGGCAACACATTCTCAAGTATGATTTCTACAATCTGAGGTTCACTGAGCGTTAAGTCAAGGATGCTCGCTGCTTCCGACACAGAGAAGATAAACATTCTTAAGGACTCATGATGGAATTGAAAGCTATATACAAACTCCGAGCAAAGACGCTCCCTTTCTCTTTTGGAAACTAGTGAAACAAATATTCTATCCTTCACGGTGACCCAAGGGACTCCTTGAATAATCCCTTCCAAGAAAAGGTGAGTCAAAAACCCTTTGGTTTTCCGTAGACATATCACTAATATTTCAGAATCCTCAACAAGATGCAACTTATGAACTTTGTTTACCTCAAAAAAAAGGCGAAGAACGCATAACTATTTTGTCCGTCACAGACGGGAATGCGACTCAGCCAATAGCTGAAAACTTTGGATTGAGCTCTATTGTAATGCTAACTATCAGATGGAACAATAATATTGTGAGAAAGCGGGTCCTGATGGGATAGAATGTTACCTACTGGATATAACGGGGTACGCACAACAACGTCTGCCATATCGACATCTAAACTTCTATCGACTGCCTGATGGGACGCAACACTATCACTATTATCAGGATGTAATGGATTTTTCTCACCCAACTCCTGAGACAGCATAGCCCTCAATTAAAGAACAGTGGATTCAGGGTCGATAGATATCCCACGGTCTACGATCTCCGCAATCAACGCCTCTCGGTTCAGCTTATATACTTGCGATTTACCAACAAGCACTTCAGTTGTCTCCAGCGGTGTCGGGTCCGTGGCGTAGAATGGGGTTTGTAATAAACAAAACAACAATTTGAGTAATATGATCAAAAAAGATGAAACCCTGTGAAGCAGAGTGGCGCAGCTCAACCCTTCGCTGCAGAGAAGGTGTTGCAATATCAAGGTCAATAATAAAGTGGATCGCCAGGGACATTTATTTGATCCACACTCAAATATGCAAAAGCCCAAGTACCTCAACTAAGATAATTAACTATCAGCAAAACAAATATTTAATTATACGCGTTGATGGGAGTTTAAGGCCATGCAAGAAGTAAAAGCGTAGCAACCGAATAGAAGAAGACATTGTCCTAGAGGCCGTTTTATTTTCATAATTCAAATGTTAACAATATTATGTTTTTAGAATGTGGGATATGCTCAATAGCAACAATATATATAGGGAAGAGAATATATGTATTTATGTTCAAGAAATTAATATAAAATTTCAGAGTATTAAACGCACAGTCAAATATAAAGTACATTCATAATAATTTGACAGAACCAATTTATATACGCGCCAAAAGTTAAAATTTAGCGAACAATTATTGAAAAGAAATTAATGTTGGGAAACATGTATATTATAAAGTCTATTTGTATCACATCTCCTATCTTATCCATATCACCTAGTATGAATATGCTCCTAACTATACACCTGGCTACATTAGAAATATGTAAAGATATTATTATCGTCCAACTACCAGTGAGGTGGGGCAACCGACGATAAAAAGGCTTACTATATCTCTTACAAACTTACTGAGTGTATAATAACGGTCGACAAAAATTTATCGAAATTTTCCTTGCGTAACATTTGAAAGTAAGATAACAATACATTTAAGTTTCATTTAGAACGACTAGCACTGTAAGACAGGATCCCAATAATAATAGCGCAATATAACATACAAAAATAAATACTAAATATTAACTTGATTATACTACTATGGAATCTAAATTTAAATATATAGTCCAAAAAAAGCCTCAATTCATAACAAATTTAATTACCCAACAAAACTAAGCTAATAAAATTATTAATTAAAAAAATATGCCGAAGCAAATCCAAATCGGTCCCTACATAATTAAGTTTCAATTTAAAAGTTCCCCAGTTTACAAATTATATAATGCTTTTCCAATATAACGTAGACTTACATGTAGAAAGATCCTACATCCTAAAAGCATCAAAGAGTGACTGCTCTTTGCCGGGTACGTGCTTATATTCAGATTTGCACTGTAGAGAAAATAAGGGAGGGTGTATACACAAGTTCAATGATGTCACTATCAGCAAGTTAGCGTGAGTTTCCCTCATTGACGCCTGCTCACAATGTCAAGAGGGAGATAATAAGGGGGTAGAGAAAACAACGTGATCACCAAGAGCGCTTCTTTCTCTAATTTTTAACAACTGCGCAGCGTCTGCTACTCGGGGAAAGTCAGCAGAACTACGTAACCTTCTGAGGAAACAGTCTTGTTTTTCTTGTTTAACGTGAGCGGAGTGTTGATGTGCTCGGAGGACCCATGAGCGGTGCTGGTTTCTTGGTTAAACGGGGTAAGTGCAACTGCACTTTTATAGGTTGAGGAGGTTATGCGGCGATTATGTTTGTAGCTACGGTACAGATCGGACTAGATAAACATCAGAATTTATCACACAAATGAGCCACGAAGAAAAAAAACTGAAAAAACAACAATAATAAATAATTCCCAGCTCATAATGATTGGTTGAAATGTTTGTTTATGAATAATATCTAATGGGGCTTTTAATAATTATTTCATGAAGTACTGAATAACACATTTACAAAAGCTAATAAAACTACTTTAACATACTGTATTTTTATATCAAATCATATAATATTTATCTGTAATTGATCTATAACAGTAGTCTAGTACGACCACCTGGTACAGCCTGGAGACAATTTAAGTGAGAGAAAGTTTGTATTGTAATATCAATTAACCTATTTTCCACATCCGGTTGATTTAACGTTATTCACCTAACCACATCCTGTGGTTGCGTCAGCAACCAGCCCCAAGGCCATTTTCCGCGAGCGAGAGTGGTATGTGTTCGTATGTCAATTGGCCTACTTTTCAAATCCGGTTGTTTAACAATTATTCACCCACCCACATCCCCTCCGCCCGAGACCATGGTCCGACCACCGGATCCTAGCCAGTGTTCATGGGTTTAGCCCATTAGGTTTTAATGTGTGCCCATTGGTTTTTTATGTGTGTCTATTTTACTTTGTGTTCCCATTGTTTTTTATGCGTGTCCAATGGTTTTTATGTGTGCCCATTGGATGGGATGGACGTGGGAAGGAACGTGAAGTCTCGTTCACTCCTCCCGCGACGTGTCGAGAAGCATCCTCTCTTGACGATTGTCTAACATAAAATGTGAGCTATTGGCAATGTCTTGCTGTGATTTTACCTAACCCCTTACCACATCCGGGAGTCCACTAGGTGGCTAAACATGTTCAAACAGGAAAATACTGCTTGGCAATGTTTAAGTACAGCGTTGTTATTTTCCCTGGCCCCTTTCCACATCCAAGTGCCCCAGGGCATTCATTACTCGTTGATGATTATACTGAACATGTTCAATCAGAGAGTTCTGGTCAGCTCTCTAACTATTACGCGCAGATGTGTTACGCTAAGTGTCTCTCACACTACCATTAATGATATGATTCCTATCTACGGTAAAGGAATCCCATAGTAGTGCTTTGGCCGAAAAGCACAATTACTTCAAAAATCATGTGTGAATATTCTAAACTGTTCCTACTACCGATTCTAAACTGTTCTTCCTACCAAACAACTTAAATATATTCATTCGGCAAGTCTGTGATCTGATAGATACGGAGCAGAAAGTTAGTATTTCAAACTGTTCTTCCTACGGCAATGTTGATTGTAAAAATTATAATTTTGTATTTGTTATTTCTACCAAACAAATTAAATATATTCATACGTCAATTCCTTGATCAGTAACAGGCGCTTTTGATACTATTAGACAACTAACAGCCGGACAAACTACACTTTCTACCAAACAAATTAAATATATTCATACGGCAAGTCCGTGAGGTGTCCATAAAGTTTGTATTTTAAATTGATCTTCCTACCAGAATCATACTTAAGTTCTTCCTAGGTCAAGTCATGGTCAATGTTGATTGAAAAAAATGTAAATTTGTATTTTTTCTCTATACCAAACAAATTAAATATATCCATACGGCATGTCCGGGATCTGACCATAAAGTTTGTATTTTAAGCTGATCTTCCAATCAGAATTATACTATAGTTCTGTTCTTTCTAGTGATAACTGGTGACAGTACACCTTGTAGCATCCAAAAGGGGCAGATGCCACAAATACATAAAAAAAAAAAAGATGGGGGGAGTTTAACCCAGAGTGAGTGCCGAGAAGATCTAGGTTGTAAATGCAACCTAGACATTACAGTCCCACAACTCTCGACCCTCGAACCAGTTGTGGATATCAAATAAGTGAACCACTATCTAATCAGACAGCTCGAGACTGCAGCCTTCATAAAGTTCATATAAAATTATAATGTTTGATGTGCATACCTCGGGAATAATGGGACATATATTAGCAAGATAAACAAACAGATCACGGAAAATTGATTTTTATTAACAACGCTCTATTGATGCGTAAAAGTTTAAACAATAGTATACCATTTAAATTGGTTAAAGGGAACCAATTGAAATATTCCATTTAAAGTTTAACATAGCATTTTATATCAGCTTATTGCGTACGCGAGACAAAATCAAAGACTTAACAAATAAAGTCATATGGTACTATTTAAAATAGATTGAACATTAAGGTAAACAAAAATCTCTATCTTAAAGAGACGGCCTTCCAGTAATGACAGATATATAACTATTAAATAATTTATCATTAAATATTTAATTCCTACATTTACAATCAAAGATTTACTAACAAATAAACGGAGTTTTGTAAACGATAATAAACTATCACAACTTAACCAATTAAAATTACTCTTTTAAGATTTAACCTGTTACCAACATATATCAAATATATAATCGTCAGCCAAGAGAAATGGCGCCAAAAGTCGTTACATATACAAATTTATCCTTCGACAAAAACCATAATAAACTCTCGTCAAGACCCAAAAACGGGTATTCGTGAAAGTTATTAGAATAATTCTCAAATTTATCATGATCAAAAACTTATCAAACCTATCGTAATATCAATTATATTTTTGATTACGCGCAAAGACCTCTTAATACCAAAGAGTAAAAGAATGCTCCTAACCATACTCTGTTACGTTATTAAATTTAAATGTGTGGCCAAAAAGAGAATTTAGAAAAATAATTATTAATTATAAAGTTCCATAAGGCGAAACAGAATTTTGATCTTACATTTCTATAGACGGAGAAAGCAGGAGCTTTGTGTTATTCCTACTAAGACATAGGCCCAATTGTGACGATATCAGTACAGAAAGCATAATATATACCCAACTCAGTGGAGAAAGACAGGAGAAGGGGGGAGGGTATAGTTCTGGATCGTCCATGGAAGAATGTGGCACTTTGGGGAACATTCTAGTACGGAGACTCGCCATTGCGCATGCCCGGCCAAGCCAGCAGCCGCTCTGATTGCCACGCCTCAGGCTCTCTTAGTGTTCTGTTAGGCCGTGACAGTGAATGTTCGTCTCGAGGACTTGAGCCGTTGTTCCATGCGAGTCTTGTCAGGAGGTGAATGCGGTAAGTTTCTTCTATAATGTTGTTGTTTACGTCTGTCTTGTAAGCCCAATGCTACAACCTCAGCGGGGATTCGAACACTCGGCCTTCAATACCATATCTCAATAAGTTACATGCACCCTTTCTGGCTAAACGTATATATATATATATATTAATTAAGATAATGTTCCACCAAAAGTTTACCCAGAAGGGATTCGATTCCAACCTTCTTTGCCAGAATTAGATGATGGAGTGACTGACCACAGGGATTGCGCTGTGACAGTACTCAACGATGATCAAGACACAATTTACTAACGAAGCTAAATTAAAATTTATTATCAGCCAAAAGGATGCGATAAAATATGTTGGTTAATCTGGCGCATTTGCATGGGAGTGAAACTGGAAAACCCTACAGACATAGTAATGTGCTAGTTTGTAGTGCTTCATGCCCTGTAGTTGCCAAACCTGTGAGATGAATATGGTGTTTTAAATTGCACGCACCCGTTCTGTCTCTAGAATATGTTGTAGGAGTTTCAAAGACAGAAAGTCTCTGGCAATATACACGTGACAACTTTGCCGGAATAAACTATTAAACAGTGCAGACGGGTGAATGTTAAGCTTAGTTTACCTGACCGAGATTCGAACTTCGAGCTCCCCCACCCTCGACAGTATAACTCTACACCAAACAAGCGCGTTAGCCAACGAGGAGAACAAAGAACAAATTATTTTATAAACAATCGTTTTATTCCTTGTGCCACTTATAACAGCAAAGAGAAGTTTTATTTTACATATCATTTAATGTTCTCAGCTATATTTTTCCAATTAAATATCTCTCTTACGTTAATTCATAAGTAGTATTGAATTCTTGCGCTGTGACAGTACGCAACGATGATCAAGACCCAATTGGTCAAGTAACGGTACATTAAATCTAATTTATTAAGCTAAGTTAAAATGTATTATTAGCCAATAGGATGCGAGAAAATATGTAGGCTACAGCGTCTATAGTTCTAGCTACGTCAAGTCATGGTCAATATTTATTGCAAAAAATATATTCATACGTCAAGTCAGTAAGATACTGACCACCGGTAAATGACTCATACGTCTGTCTGCTCTTGCTAACAGAATCATATTATAGTTCTGTTCTTTCTAGTGAGAACTAGTGACAGTAAACCTCAGCGGGGATTCAAACCCCTGACCTTCACCACCATAACTCGATGAGCTATACACACCCTTTCTGGCTAAAATTCTATATAATAACTAAGAAAAGGTTTTGGAGGGAGAACTACCAACAGGACTCAACAAGTAATAATATCTACTTCAAATCCTGACAAGCTAGTTTTCTTGTTGGGAGAGAATCAAAATTGATTCACTAATAAAGTGTTATCTTTGCTGATTATGAGGTAATAGAAATGATACCAAACAAAGTAAATATACTCATACAACAAGTCAGTGATTTGATATATGCTGACCAAGGGTAAAGGACTCATACGTCTAGAAATGTGATCTGCAGATGATCAATGTTGTCTGCTCTTCTTAGCAGAATCATACTATAGTTCTGTTATTTCTACCAAACAAATTAAATATATTCATACATCAAGTCCGTGATCTGTAACAGTCACTTTTGATAGATAACTGATTTTAAGCCAGAGATTATTAGACAACTAATATCCGGACACACTACATTAGTTGCATTAATCACCTGAAAGGATATGAATACTGTCAGGAAAAGGAATTCAATTTACTGATTGTGTGCGTGTATTAATTCAACGTCATTCTGCGAGAGAACAAAAAATGGCATCTACAATCAACTATAAAGATAAGATATATATATTTTTAGTTCGACTTTATCTGTTTTATTGTTGAAACTCAAGGAGAAAGTAAAAAGGAACTAATTTTGATGTTTAAATAGCAAATTCACGCACAAGATCTAACTTAATTTTTCGTTATCAATTGTGACTGTTGTGATGGTGGAATACAAGCCTAGTCGTATATTCCAAGATAGTCAAGTACTAGGAAGGAGTAGCAACCTACACATGACAAGTTAGTTTGCCTGTTGGAAGAGTATCAAATTTACTTCTCTAATAAAGTGTTATCATTGCTGATTATGAGTTAATAGAAATGACAAGCAAATAAGTTTTATTTTTAAATAGGATATCAACTATATTTTGTTGACTTAATAATATGTAACCACAAATACAATTTATGGGGGGCTTTAAAACAATCAGTCAACGCTATGGTCTTGTGTCTTTGGAAGAGGGTAGTAAAATTAATTTAATAGACATGTCTAACAAAAAAGTTTTATTTTCAGAATATTGTAACGGTATCAAGCCGAAATTAGAGGAAGTGTACCCACATTTTCACGGAGGGAGAATGGAAAGCCTCCCTAAATACACCCTGCACACATGAAGGAAACCATAATATATATTTTAAATTCGATACTATGGTGTGGATTTGTTTAGTTTAACCTGAATATTACAATATTCACGGAACCTACATATCTAATGTTTATAACAGGAAGGAAGTAAGGCTGAATAAATTAGATTTACTAAGGGAAATGTATATCAATTTTTCAGAGTTGGAATTGGGAAACGAATTATGAAAATCTACCCAAAAATAACTTGCGATGGGGTCAAACCCTTGAACTTCCTATAACCATTATCTAGTGCTCTGGAACACATATTATATGAAATCGACAATTTTTAATTATTATTGTTATTATTTATCAGAGCAGCTTACTACCCGTTCGAGTTATACACTTAAGTACTAATGTATTAGGAATTGGAAGGTTATATTTAGAGGAAGCAAACACGCATTTGCATGGTGGGTGAGTGGAAAACCACCCCTAGTTCACCCGCCCGAGATTCGAAGGTAACCCTTGACTCAGTGGACACAAATGCTAACAACTAAACTAAACTAAGGTGTTGGGCTAAATGGGTATCCTGGGAGTGTTTGACATTACAACAGAAAACCTATGGCCCTAAAGAGTTGATGGGAATTGTTTGACTTTTAGGTTAGCTTAGAAATAACTTGAACAGATGTTGTGAGGAAAGCCCACTTAAGCATTTCTGAACCAACACACAACTTACAGACACAGCAGTGTTGATTGAGAGTAATAAACCACCCTAATATTTTCCCTGGCTGTAGCCACATCACGAGGTCTGTAGGAACGTCACGCGTTACCGGTTGGAAGTCAGAAAGATGTTTGTTTTCGTCCTGGGAATACGTAGGTGACAAATAACGGGGATGTATACATGAAATTACTTTTACTCTTTGTGTCAAAAATAGTAATAGGTTTGTACTCTGAAGCGCCTCACCCCCATCCCCACCGCTCTGGGTCATTAGTGAAGGGATTCCTAGTCTATACACAAACTGGCCTGTTTCCGTGGCCAAGTGGTCTAACGCGTCACGTCTGTCGGGAAGGGGAGAGAGAGATTATGGTTTGAGCCCATTTGGGTGCAATGAGGGTTGTTTGTTCACTCTCCCTCCACGCAAATGCGAGTGCACATCCTCTCAATTCAAACCTCATCATCCCTAACACATTACCGCATAACCCGATCAGGTAGTAAGACGTTGACAGTTACGCCAAGATAGGTCATATGCGAAAAGGGCTGATTTTTCGGTTTGAGTACCGAGTCATTGTCATGACTCTTAACCTCGCGAATGAACTTATTTACCTGATTAAATGAAACCGGTGAGATGATCCTGCAGAATACTACAGGTGGGTGATTGTGTTGCCCGACGCAGGATATCCACCTTGACAGAAACGCCAAGCTAGGTCACCTGTGAAAGACTGAATCGGCTCCTCCATTCGGCTGTTGCCTGACTAAAAATATCTTCCTTGACATTTACGCCAAGCTAGGTCATCTGCGAAAGGGCTGGTTTCCTGTTTGAGTACCGAGTCATTGGCATGACTCTTAACCTCGCGAATGAACTTATTTACCAGATGAAATGAAACCGATGAAATGAGCCTGCAGAATACTTCAGGTGGTTGATTGTGTTGCCCGATGCAAGATATCCACCTTGACAGAAACGCCAAGCTAGGTCACCTGTGAAAGGGCTGATCTTATGTTCGAGTATAGAGTTACTGTCGTGACTCCTGGCCTCATGATTGGATTTTAATACCATGTACAAAACATTTGTATAATTAACTAACATTGTGAGGGGAAATTGGTGATAAATAATGAATGGTCTGGGTCTCGGGATTTGGGTAGGATATTCTTTACTGGGATGGGGGAAGGTGTGTATAAGGTATGATGATGAGATGTTGATGTTCCATGAGTTGATTTCCGGGAAGAGGATTGAAAGGTTTGTCTAGACTGTAGTGATTAGGTTTGACGCGGATGGTTACATTTCCATTCCCCACCAGGGGCTGACAGTGGCGCCAGGATTATCCTCTGGCTCGTAGAGAACCTAGTCGGTTATCCCTGTGGTGTCCGGTGGTGGCAAAGGTAATAAATAGTTGCTTGTTGGGGTATGATTTTCTTGGGATTAGGAGTGAGGTGGATACATTTCCATTCACCATCTGGGGCCACCCCCGGCGCCAGGACAATCCTCTGGCTAATAGACAACCTAGACGTTTATCCTAGTGGCATCTGGCCGTGACTAAGGTAGTAATGTTATGAAATGAGCGCTTGGTGAATGGTGATCCAGAATAGTTAAGTGGAGTGTTGTCGGCGGTCTTCTGACATTCCGGCGTAGTTGATTGTCACATGTGGGTTAGTTATTAATTCTACAAACTATGCTAAGTCTAATAATAGTTTTTTCCGGTTATAATAGACACTTAATTTGTTAGTGTTAAAGCACAACTACGCCATCCTTGGTCGTTTGTAGAACCTTTCTTCTGCAGGGTCGTAGCGTCCTAAGTCCCTAACTATCTCATTTATGTGTGTGTCGGTCTCCTCGTGTAGTCTCTTGTTGCGGTCTTTGTAAATCTCCTGAAGCTGCCTACAATTTGTCGTCGCGTGTAAGTTTGTGTTTCTAGGGCGCCAAGGTGCCCCAGTGATTGTTCTTAGTATCTTGTTTTGTGTTGTTTGAAGTCTTTTTGTGTGAGTTTTAGCCCCATAACTCCATGCTTGACAGTTATATAATATTATTGGTTGGATCACTGATTTATAGAGAATTGTTTTTGTGTGGATGGTTAACTTCCTGCCCTTTAGAAGTGGATATAGTTGGACGAACCTGCCTGTTGCTTTTTGATTAATGTCATATATGTGTTTCTTCCATGTTAATCTAGAATCTATTGAGACTCCTACGTATTCTGTTTTTTTTTGTAGATGTTTGTTTCTATGACTTATGATTATGGCGGCGGATTTTGCAGCGTTGACCTTGATCCGCCAGCTTGTGAGCCAGTCTTGTAAGTTAACCAGGTATCTCTGCATCGCAATACTGGCATAGTTGATGTTTTTGTTGATGGTGTAGATCATATTGTGGTCTGCAAAAAGTCTGACCTTGGTTTGAGCGTGTATTGGAATGTCGGAAATGTATATTTTGTACAGGTGTTGTGAGAGTGAGGATCCCTGGAGCACCCCTGCTTTTATGGCGTGTGTGTTGGATTTGGCGCCCTCCATCACCATTTGAAACCTTCTTCGTGTCATGAAACTGGCGACGATATGGATGATCCATTGGGGGTAGCCAAGTTTTATTAATTTTTGTAAGAGGTGACCTGGTGGTCTAGGGCTAAGGTGTCGGGCTTCGTTGCTGGGGTTCGGGGTTCAATCCTCGGTCTCGGCACATATTTGTCTGATTACCAAACCCTTCCTTCACCTCTGACAAGACATCTTGGGAATGTGGGGAATGCCAGGCCACCACCGTGGTTTGGATTCCACGTTAAACTGAAGGTCCTCCAGTTCATCTCACATTCACCCTACCATTACACATTAACGAAAGTGCGTATAACCCGAACGGGTAGTAAGACGCGGTGTTAATAGTAATAATAATGTTGTAAAGGCCTATATGCCAAACTTTGTCGAAATCTTTTTCGACATCTAAGAATATCGATACTATTGACTTTTTCTGAGAGAATGCTCCTGTTGCATCTTCGATTGGATTTAGAACTGGCTATATAGTGGAGTGTTTTTCCCTAAATCCGAATTGTAGTTTGGGGATGATATTACGGGTTTCACTGACGTGGTTTAATCTTTTTAAAATTAATTTTTTGAATACTTTGCTGAGGGAGTCGAGGAGACTTATTGGCCGTCTGTTTGGAGGAAACATTGGGTCCTTTCCAGGATGGGGAGTGTTGTCATTCTCGCCAGTTTCCACACGTAGGGGAAGTGACATAGCGAGAGTAGGGCGTTGAGAATGTGTAGTAGCGTTAGTGTGGCGTTAGGTGGAAATTGTCGAATTGTCTCGTTTAGCAGTCGGTCGTGGCCTGGCGCTTTCCTTTTTGGGAGGTATTTTATTGTGTTGTTTAGCTCTTCTAATGTCATTGGGTCTGCCTGTGACATAATAGGTCTGCTTAGATATTCCCTTACAGACCTCTTAGCTTCCCTAACAAAATCGGGGTCTTTGGGGTTGTCGTTGGGTGTAAATTGTTTCTCTAGCGTCACGGCTATGGGCTTCCACTTTCTCCGAGCCTGTGTAGGCCATGCCGTTATCGCCGTGTATAGCTGGAACTGTTCTATTTTTATTTGATATTAACTGCTTTGTGATTTTCCAGGCTTTGCTGGAATATAGTGCTGCTTCTGTGACGTAGATGTTCCTGTCGTTTTTCTTAATTTATTTTACTTTAAGCCTCACCCATGCCCTCAGTCTATTGTATGTTGACCTCTGCCAATCTCTCCTCGCCTCTCTTTTCTGAGCTATCAGAAAGTCAAGGTCCAAATGCTGGGGTCTTAGGTCGTGTTTTATTATTTCAATTGTTGTGTTGGTTTAGTAGGCCTCCTGTACCATGTTGATAAATATGTCCAGTGTTGCGTCTGCTTCCTCTGTTGTTGTGATGTCAATGTTCTCTGGTAGCGTGTTGGTGTGAGAACTTTTCAAACCTTCCCAGTCGCTCGTGGTTTTAAGTCTTTTTAGCCCTCTTATTTCTATGTTTGTGTTCATGGTGATCTCGCACAATACTGGGTTGTGGTCAGAGTCCAGCTCCTTTAGTACTGTTAGCTCCTCCGTCGTCACTCCCATGTTGGTCAAGACCACATCTATTATATCTGGTCTGTGTAGTGGGTTTGATGGGTAATAAGTGGGTTCACCAGGCCCTACTATTAAGTAATCGTTTCTGTCTGCGTGTTCGTTGAGTGTTCTCCTGACCAAATTTGTTAACCTGCTGTTCCAGTTTGGGTGTTTACTGTTTAAGTCCCCTGCTACGAAGATTGTGTTGGAGTCTATAATAGCGTTTAAGTCGTGTTCCAGTAATGTTTTTGTTGGTGGTTTATATATGGCCGCGAATAGGAAACCCACGCTCTTGGAATTCACTTGCACTGCTGCTGCTTCTAGGTTTTGAAGGTTATTGAAATTATGACGGTAGTGTGGAATATTATTTCTGATGAAGACTGCAATTCCCTATCCCATGCCGTTGGGACGGTCGCTCCTGTATATCTCGTACCCGTAGAAATATATTTTTGTTTTTGGGTTCAAACGGGTTTCGTTTATTAAGGCTATGTCTATTCTGTAGATTTTGAAGAGTTCCTCTAATTCTTTTGTTTGCGTGAGTATCCCGTTCGCGTTCCATATAAAACACGTAGTATGTCTTTATTCAGTGTCATTGGTCCGTTAGTCATTCTGGGTCATCCATAAGACACGTATACCTCTGCGAATGTTGCAACAAGTGTTCCAGTGGAAACAGTCCCGTCCGGAAGACCAGCACGAGCCCCGATGGAGCTAAGCTTGAGTTTCTTCCGAATGGGGGTTCAACAACCCCATCCACCAGCTTGGCTTTTAACAGGGGTGCAATGCCCCCCTCTACCAGTGATAGCAACAAGACCCCCTCCATAGATATGGGTCTGAAAGGAGATATAATGCATCCCTCTGGAAATGTTGACGAAATACCTTACATAAATTTAATAACACCAACATCAATGTGGGATCAGCTGTGAATATATTGAGAACAAGTGTCATGTGGGTGTAACAAACTTAAATTTGAAAACATGTCCGGTAAGCAAAACACATATCTATACACACATAATATTAAATCTTGATTATGTATTATTAGAACAGCTTCATATCAATTTAATTGGTAACAAAATATATTCATTAATGTCAAAAATGTACAATTTATACATACAGTGACAAGGTAGATAAGCTAATATATGTTAATTTAAAAGTTTATAACATTTGTACGGTCAAATATCAAACAATTATTAGATAATTAAAATGGAAATATATTTTAGAGGTAATTGTCTTCAATTACCTAGTTGTATACAAATTATTATTATTTCATGTAGTTGAATGATAAAGTAAAATATATTATTGAAAGCTGACAGGTAAAACGCTCAGAAGTGTAATGAAGGTGTAACAAACATATATTTGAAAACATGTAAAACAAAACATAGATAATATTATACATTGAAGTGTTAACACTTGATGTGTTGCTAGAACAGATTTACATCTAGTTGAAAAGTTAATTGGTACCGTATCAAATTATTAATATAAAAATTGAATAATAAAAACATGCAGTGAAAAGGTATATATTCTTTAAGTTCATAACACTTTAAAATAAACTTCAATTATTAGATAATTCCAACAGGAGTTAAATGTTTTCAATAACTTAGTTGTAAACGAATTTTTATTTAACATAGTTTAATGATGATAATTTTATAAGAAACACATGCACTGACAAGATGAATATTCTAAAATATTATAATTTCAAAACTTATAACAATTTAAAATACCATAATATGTAAAATCGAATAATCAAACAAATATTAGATAAATGAGCTTAAAGCTTAGAGTTAAATGTTTTAAATTACATAGATTTATATAAAGTCCTATTTGGCATAGTTGTACTGTAAAGGATATGGAAGTTATAAATATATGAATTTAACATAGTTGAATGGTAAAGCTGACAGGTAAAACGCCCAAAAGTTTGATGAAGGTGTAACAATCATATATTTGAAAATATATAAAGCGTCTCCCTAAACTTATTGACAGCTTTTAGTTTATCCACCGAGTAGTTTTGATCAGCGATTAGATCACACAATTTTACTGTCTGCACGGCGTCAACAATATTTATCAGTTGCTGTAACTTGCCCGCCTTGACAGACGCTTATACGATCTACGACCCCCTATATATTAACCCCCCGATCGACGCCGGATGTGGAAAGGGGTTGGGTAAGATCACAGCGGAGCCAGTGCTAGCCCGTATTTTCCTGTTTGAACATGTTTAGACACCGATTAGTGACCTGGGGAATACGGATGTGGGAAGGGATTCAGGGAAAATCCCAACGACCTACTGAACCAGTCCCAACAAGTATTTTCCTGTCTGAACATGTTTAGCCACCGAGTGGATCCCCGGATGTGGAAATCACAGCGAGACATTGCCAATAGCTCACACTTTATGATAGACAATCGCCAAGAGATGATACTCCCCCCTTCCTCGCGGGCCAGCACGTCACGGGAGGAGTGCCCAAGACTGCACGATCCCCCAAACTTCCACGTCAGTCCCATCCAATGGGCACTCATAAAAAATCAACGGGCACACATAGAAAACCAATGGGCACACATAAAATCATATGGGCACGCAAAAAAAAACAATGGGCACACATTAAAATCTAATGGGGCTGGGCACACATAAAGACCAAATGGGCTAAACCCATCAGCCCTAGGATACCGTAATGGCCCTCCACCCCCGCCGGGGGTCCTGGGGAGAGGGGGTTGTGGGTGGGGGTATAACGGTAAATCAACCGGATGTGGAAAATAGGTTAATTTACATCACAATACACACCCTCTCTAATGGAAAATAGCCTCGAGGCTATATCAGGTGGTCGTACTAAACTACTGATAGCTATGTAATTTTATACCAATGCACTATATATTTTTCAAATTTTAATTTTGTGTGTTCTTAGTCTATAGGCCTAACAAAATAATTCCCAACCAAAAAACAAGTTAATTAAACAAATTTTTTGTATATCTTAGATAGTTCTTCATCTCAGTACAGTAGGTATTTAATAGTGTGAAGTATCATCAATCTCACTTCACAACCACCACAGATAAGCCTACTGAAACCAATTCGACGCCAGATTCATCAGTTTCAGGTAAGTCACGTATCTTAATCTCTCGAAAAATTAAATAACTATTTAATCCTCAACCCCCAAAAACGATTGAGTTACATTACTATTGTATATCCTGTATTTGTATATATAAAAGCATTAAAGCCTAATCTTAAGTGCTGAACGTTAAAATCCTAATTTAATCTTATATACTGCATATAGCTTGAACAGGTAGTAAGACGCGGTGCTAAGAAATTATATATATTAATCAATGGTATACGCTGGGGGGGGAGGGTTCAGGGGGTTAAAAAACCCGAAATAATGGCACCATTAACTCTCCCTCACTCTCTCTCTCTCTATTATATAAATAAATATATACATCCCATTTAATATATATATATATATATAATTGTGTATAGTCTGTTCTCCAGATAGATTTCTACTACGAATGCACTATATATACAGAAATTCTGTGTTGAAAGATTGCATTGTCCAAGATTTACCTACTTCTAAACGAACATCTTTCCTTTCTCAGTGCGAAACCAGATGGGCTAGTAAACACGAAGCAGTTATGAGATTCAAAGAAGTGTATAGGTCAGTAGTATATCCAATGGAAAACCTTCAATCTTCAAGAAATCGAGAAGGTTCAAATTTGGCACATCAATTATTATTAGAGCGCATTATTGCAGGGCAGTTTATAATATGCCTCATTGTAATTGAGAAAATATTCTCTTTTTCACTGCAGCTGTCAAAGGCACTCCAAAAAGTAGAGATTGATATTTAAGAAGCCTGCTCTCATGTTGATACAGTTTTAGAAGTTCTAGAACTACAACGCAGTAATTCCAAAGAATAATTTAAGACACTGTATGCAATAGCATTAATATTGGCGTCAAATTTTGGCGGCGCTATCACAATGCCTAGATAAACTACACAATGCATCAGGTTCAGAGAGAAAATGTTTCAGCGTCAGGTCCAGAGGAATACTACACGAGGGCAATATTTATACAATTTTTAGACAATGTTATAATGCATTTAAAGGTACGCTACTGAAACCACATCCAGATTATCTCAAACATTAAAAAGTGATCCCTAGACATCTTGCAGAGGATGAAAGTGGCCAAAACTTGCAAGTGAGTGTATATTTCTACAAATAACTTTTTTCACATTCTGACATGTTCTTCACAGAATTTCAATTATGGAAGAAGTGGAGCAGTGTAAGTCCAAAAGATAGGACAAGAAATGCAATAGAAGAATTTTTGCAATATAGTGAAACATTTTATCCAAATGTGAGGATATTTCTTTTAATACTGGCGACTCTTTCCATCTCTACTACTTCCCCTGAAAGATAATTTTCGACTTTGAAAAGATTGAAGAGCTACCTGTGTAACACCACGGCACAAGATCACCTAACCAGCCTTGCCCTTCTCAGTTTTCTCTAATAAATTGAAGTGGACACAAATAAAGTTATAACCAAGTTTTCACTGAGTCCAAGGAGGGTAGATTTCATCTTATGATGATAATAAATTTGACCTTTTATTTAATTGATGCAACTTGTAATGTTTTTGATACATTACATAATGTATTCTAGCTAAATATAATATATATATATATATATTCTAACTTGACAACACACATACATATATATACATGTATAGGTAATGTCAAGTCATAACTTGTAAGTGTTTGAGTGTTTAGTATGTATGTTGTTTTTAAATCACTCATAAATAGTTTTTTCCGATAAAATTTTGTTTACAATAAACATCTCGCCCCCCCCCCC